>JACCID010000261.1:0-158459 GCA_018906775.1 Sycophila sp. Sp_5 | reverse complement strand
CGAAAAGGCGATTTCTTTGAGTTTTTGCATGTGGTTTGCGCGGAAAACAAATTTTTCGATTTCTTTTATTCGTGTTCGGAGAATTTATTCGATCAGACAGTCGCAGCAGTAACCTGCTCCTGTCAAAAATTTCTTTTTCACTTTGTTTGAAATTCCTGGAGTGTGTTCGTAAAGTGAACAGTCGCAGCCGTGCCCTGCTCCTGTTCAGAGACTTTACGATATTGGAACTCACGGGGAGTTCCAAATTCTGATTAAATAAGCGAACGGTCGCAGCCGTGCCCTGCTTCCATTCATAAAGCTTTTAATCACTGAACACACGGGGTGTTCAAGTGTCATTCAACAGCATACAGTCGCAGCCGTGACCTGCTTCTGTATCGGGCAGCTGTTGAGTGAAAACTCGGAATCTCAGCAAGCCAAACGCAAAAACAAAACAAGAATTCGTATTTCGTCTGGAACCCTCTCGTGTTGGCTAGTTAGCGAACACATGTAATTTACAACGATGGTAATTTTACTAACACGAGAAACACGTCTAGGAGAAAATTCTAAGGAGAATTTTTTCCATCCAAATTGAACTCGAAAATCCAAGTTTTCGAGAAAATTCATTTTCTCGCTGGAGTTTGTCAGCGAGAACTTCGAGGTAGAGTCGCGTTAAATAAATAGAGTTTTTTTTACGCATCTCAATCGCGACTGCGCTACAAACGGTAAGGCAGTCGCAAAGAAATTCTCGAAGACGTGTTTCAGAGAGAATCTCACACTACACGGTAGGAGTAGTTTGCGGTCGCCAACCGAAAGGTCCGTCCCATAAATTTTTCCGTGTTTTTGGGATAGAGGGCAGGCCTGTACTTAATCAGGCGAAGATGGAGTATAAGCCAGAACCAACGGAAAAGGACGTCCAGCAGTGGCTGTTCGGCGATCCCGTCGAGGAGCTGGAGGAGACAATCCAGCAACTCGGACTAAGAACAGACGGGCGACTGCTTTGTGCAACGTCACCGTCTGTATAATTGGGCTGCAAGGTAATTACACTGCAGCCGATTTCAGGCGTGTGACTCCTCAAACGAGGAGGAGTTACGCACAGTCCGTGAATCGTTGAGGAAGTCCTTCATCGAAGAGATGTGTATGGACAGGACATCCACCACAATTCAGGACGAGAACTACGAGAAGGGCCGACCTCACCCTCTCTCGATCTATCAGAACAGCATCGTTTGCCATTCTGAAGGCGACAAAGGACTTGGCAACGTAGAGCCAAGTCGCACACCGCCATCGAAGTCAGAAATTGAAAAGGACCAAGATAGCGGGACCGATGACGACAGTCAGTCGTCACAGGGTCAATCGCTGAGGTTGGAATCTCTGTTACGAGATATCCAACAAACCGTTCGAGCAATCGAACGGAAATACGACAGCCTGTTGAACACAAGTGTCAACCAGGCGAGGGCATTGACGGCTCTCACGATGAGAGTCGATCAGCTGGCTCACGTAGTAGACCAGCAACGGCCACCGATGTCGAGCACAAGAATCGACGGCCGACAGATCGATACGCGAACGGAGCGGATAAATCCGTCGCAATCGACACCGCGCGTTGGATTCCAGGACACGTACACGATAGACGAGCCTGGAATCAACGAAACACTGAATGGTGCGAACACCATTCAGAACGGGCAACGGCGAATCCCGCCACGAGAAATCAGATCGTGGACTGATTTCACGAACGGAAGGACAAGAGAGCCCACTGGTCCTTCCACAAGCGAATTAAATCGCACAGGCAGAGGTCACGAGGACCCCAGCCGAATAGTTAGCCGATGGAACGTCACGTTCTCGGCTAAACAAGGAGAAGACGTAGAGTCTTTCCTTAAGAGTTTCGAGGACAATGCCCGAGCGGCTAAACTTAACGAGAGCGACATGCTGGCGTCGCTCCGTGCGTCCTCAAAGACGTGGCGGAGCATGTGGTACAGGAACCACAGCCGCGATTGGCGAACATGGGCAGATTTCTGTCAAGCCACTCGTCGCAGATGGGGCTGCGCCCACGATAGGCAAGAGCGCCTAAGAGACGACATTAGGCGTCGTTATCAACAAACAGGGGAATCGAGCAGCCACTACATAACATGCATGGAGAGCATGTTAGGTGAGGTATCCCCGAGGATGACTAGGGTCCAGGAAATCGAGAAGATTTACATGAATCTTCTCCCGGAATTAAAAGAATTATCCGGATAGAGATCTGTAATACGCCAGACGATCTAGCGGATCAATGCGTAAAGGCAGAATATATCCTGGACAGGGAAAAGGGCGATAGGACGCCAATTCCCCCATCCAAAGCGGTAATGCCAGAAACGGCATACAAACCGCAGAGGGAGAAGACAGGGACGTCTTCTCATGTAAAAGTAGCGGCAACGGCCGCTACACCGCCGGACCACAGGAGAAGCCCGATGCTCCGATAGCCGGGATAGGTCGGCAAGAGATGGCCGACCTATTAACGAAGCTTAGCGGAGAGCTAGTAAAAGCTTTCCGCGAAAGCAACAAACAAAGGCAGGGAGGGGGAAACAAGGGTGCTTCCTCCTCGGCGAACAAAAACGGCCGTTCCGGAAGAGGCAACGCCAAGAATAAAAATGGCAGCACGAAGGAAAACCAGAAAAATGGGCAAGCGAAAGAACCTATTCGCTGCTTCGGATGCAACAAAGAAGGCGTAATCCGAGCGAAATGCCCTAATTGCTCGCCGGAAAACGGGCAACAGGGGAAGTAGAGCACTCAACTACTTCCCCAAACGCCAACGAAGCTAGTCAGGAAGCTTCGGGAACGACCTCCCAGGACGTTAGCGGGACGGCAACTACCGAATACTCCTGCGGAGGAAAACCTGGAAACCAGATGGTGGTTACAGGTGGAAGTGGAAGGTTTCCACTTCCGCGCGCTGTACGACACAGGCGCATCGGTCACAGTGATGGGACCGATCGGCCTGCAGTTGATAACTGCATGCGGCCGAACACTTATGCCAAGCGAGCACGCAGGTGCTAAGCTCGCTGACGGTAGCACGAGCCCAATCGTAAGCTGTGCTTACCTTCCCTTCACAATAGGTGGCATAAGCAGGGATATCAAAGTTTCGATTATCCCTGCACTAGATGCGGATTGTTACTTGGGCACGAATTTCATGCGGGAATTCGGCTCAGTACACAATCCGCGATCAAACCAGCTGACGTTGGTGGACGACAACGTCAGCGTGGAGCTCCAACTGGCATCAGTTAAAGAGATTAACATGACCCAGATCGGTGCAGTGGGCTTAGGCCATGTAACCGAGGAGCAACGAGCACAAGTCGAGGCACTTGTGCACGAAATGGTCGGCACGGAGCCGACCACACTTGGGTGCACCACGTGGGTGACCCATTTGATTGATGTGGGAGATGCTCGCCCCATCAAACAGCGATATTACCCATATTCACCGGTAATAGAGGCTGAAATGCACGCGCAGGTCCGTAAGTTACTGGACGCTGGCGTCATTGAACCATCCACGAGTCCGTGGTCAAGCCCGGTCGTGATGGTTAAGAAATCCGGTGGAGGATACCGGATGTGCATTGACTACCGACGAGTCAATACACTCAAGGTTTCGCCGGACGGCTACCCGGCGAAACGCATGGACGCGGCTTTCCGCAAGGCCAAAGCGGCAAAGTTTTGCACGACGTTAGACGTCAGCAACGCGTACCATCAAGTACCCTCTGGACGAGGCGTCCAGAGAGATAACGGCTTTCTCTGTACCTGGAATGGGCCACTTCCAGTACAAGAGAATGCCATTTGGCTTGGAAGATGCAGGAGCATCTTTCCAGCGCCTAATCGACATGGTCGTCACTCCAGATTGCGAAGACTTTGCATTCGCATACCTGGATGACGTCGTCATAATGTCGAAAACGTTCGAGGAGCATCTCGAACACCTTCGTAAGATCTTAGGCCGTCTACGAGAGGCGGGCCTAACGATCAATCGGCAGAAAAGCCACTTCTGCCAAAGCGAAGTAAAATACCTGGGAGTAGTGCTGAACCAAGATGGGTTCCGCCCTGACCCAGAGAAGATAAGGCCGGTACTAGAGTACCCGCCGCCTAAGAACGTAAAGCAGCTAAGGCGCTTCTTAGGCATGGCATCGTGGTACAGGAGGTTCCTGAACAACCTCGCCACGATCGCCGAACCACTTACGCAACTAACGAAGAAGGAGCGTAAGTTTGAGTGGACTGAAGTACAACACTCTGCATTCGAGCGGATAAAGGCTCTCATAGCCTCCGCACCAGTCTTGCAACGCCCTGATTTCAACAATGAGTTTGTTGTACAAACAGATGCAAGTGACTCGGGAATCGGAGCAGTTCTACTTCAGTTTGAAGACGGCAAGGAGCGAGCACTGGAGTTCGCCAGCCGCGTCCTCTCACCTGCCGAGAGGAACTACAGCGTGACAGAACGCGAATGTCTCGCTGTAGTATGGGCGATAAAGAAGTTTCGCCCATACATCGAAGGCTACGCATTTCGCGTAGTCACGGACCACAGCTATCTGCGTTGGCTGCGCACACTGAGTGGTCCGACAGGGCGATTAGCGCGGTGGGCCCTGGAGCTGCAAGGCCACCAATTCACGGTTGAGCACAGAAAAGGTGCGCTCAACAATGTCCCAGACGCCCTTTCTCGAATGTACGAGGAGGAAGGCGAGGAGACACCAGTGGCAGGTGTCTCGTGGACGGGAAATTCCCAGGATGAGTGGTACCTCCAACAGCTTAAGAAAGCCAAAGAGGAACCACTCACCGATCCGAAGATGAAGTGGGTCGGGGGGAGACTGTTTTATTACAACCCCGACCAACTGATGCAAGGAATCCTGGGGGAGGACGACGAGGCTTGGAAGCTCGTCGTTCCTCTAGAAAAACAAGGGGATATCATGAAAGAGTGTCATGATAGCCCCACAGCAGGACACTTGGGGCGAGAGAAGACTCTCGCACGGGTTGCCCGTCAATATTATTGGCCACGTATGGATGCGTGCATCGCCAATTACGTGCGGCAATGCCAGACTTGCCAGCAGATAAAGGCTGAGCAAAGGCCGCCGACGGGACTCATGGGCCGCAGGGTCATCGAACGACCCTGGCAGTATGTCGCAGGCGACATTATGGGCCCGCTACCCAAGACGAGTAAAGGGTATGAATACATCCTAGTTTTCCAGGATTTATTCACACGGTGGGTGGAAGTGATTCCGCTCCACCGCGCCACAGGCGAAGCCATACTGGCGGAGTTCACAGAACGCATCTGTCTCCGGTTTGGAACACCCGAAGTCTTCCTCTCCGACAACGGGACAGAGTTCAAAAACCGAACGATCGACGGTTTTTTGAACAAAAAGGGGATACGTCATGAAACGACGCCCCCGTACCATCCGCAGGCTAACCCTGTCGAAAGGGTTAACCGAACGATGAAGCAGATGATCATGGCTTTCATCCAAGATGACCATGATCGCTGGGACGAGCATCTTACAGAGCTCGTCCACGCGTTCAACAACTCCAAGAGTAGTGCCACAGGAATGACACCCGCGTTCCTCGTCTACGGCAGGCATCCGAAGCCCTTAGACTCGGAGTATAGCAGGCAGACGCTTGATATACTAAAACGAAACGAAGAGGAGGCTCGAGAAGAATGGGCTCTCCGAATGAGGAATCTCTCCGAGGTCCACGACATGGCAGCAGAGAATTCCGAAAGGGAACGAGATCGACAGGCGCGTTACTATAACGCGGACCGACGTGAAGCGAGCTTCAAAGTCGGAGATCTCGTATGGAAAAGGAATAAAGTCCTTTCCAATGCGGCAAAAGGAGTAGCTGGGAAGCTAGCTCCGAAGTTTGCCGGACCGTACGATGTTACGGAAATCTTGGGCAGCAACACGTACGCGTTGCGTGACCAAAGTGGACGAACAGTGGGTCCGATCCACTCAGAACAGTTGAAACCGTACATCCCCGGCGCAGACGTTCCTGCTGAAGAAGAGGACGTCGAGACCAGCGCCCGACCTCCGGGGGAAGGCGGGAGTCGTGTGGATGCGCCCACGACTCCATCAACAGAGGCTGATGAGAAGAAGAGCGGTGCCAGCGGGCAAGCATCCCAGGCTGGGAGCGCCCAGCCTGAGGAAAAACCTGTAAAGCGCAAACGCGGACGCCCGCGTAAAGCGTCCTACGCCGTCACGCAAATTAGAAACGCGACGGGAAAGCGAGGACCGGGTCGTCCACCCGGTTCTAAGAACAAGGCCAGCGCGGCCAAAACGTAAGACGCGAGGAAGACACGGTTGACAGGAAAGAACCGACTCTGAGAGCCATTCCTCACCATCCCTCTTTTTCTTTCTGTCCCTTTCCTAGATGGACACGTACGATATGGAGGAGGGGATAGCCCGTCTCTTCAGCGAGGACGCTGAGGAGTACTCAGCGGAGGTCGTGGCCGGGGGCACCCTGGAGGGGACCCCCAAGGCGACGGAGGCGATTGGGGAAAGGCCCCAATCCCCGTCGAGCCGGTCAGGACCGGAGGCGAGCGACCAGGAGGTCGCCCGCGAGACGGAGGCGGGCGGCGAAGCCGCCTCCCATCGAGCAGGGGACCAGGAGATCCCCTGCGCAACAGCGAGCGGCAGCGAGGCCGCCCGCGAAAACGCCGAAGCGAGTGGCCAGGAGGCCACCCGCACCCTACGGCGACCCCACGTCCCCGAGCCAGGGGCCGTGGCCTCGATGACGGTGAGCGTCGCCGAGGAGGGGGACGGACAGGAGCTCCGTTCCCAGCCAACCCAGCGAGGAGGCGCCGAGGACGGCGCCCCCCTTCCGCAGCGGCCCCTTTCCGCTGCCGAGAGACTGGAGGAGCTGGAGGCTTGGCTCCGCTCCTCCACTGAGGACTATCGCCGGGCGGTTGGGCAGTTGGAGGAGGCCCACCGGAACTTCCTGCGTGGTGCGGAGGAGACCGAGGGAGAGCTGGCGGAGATGGCGCGCGCCTCCCTCAGCCTCGTAGAGATCCGCGCGCAGCGGGCGGGCCTGGCCGCATCACGTCGAGCTTACGACGAAATGTACCAGGCCCACCACAAAAAGAAAGCGGAGGAGGACCGCTTAAAGGCCTCGATGGAGGCCAACCAACGGCGGCTCCAGGAGGAGCAACGGCGGCAGCAGGAGCGCCGCCGCGAGAGGGCCCTCCAGGCCAAGAAGGAGGAGGCAGCGGAGAAGAAGCGTCTCGCGGCCCTCCGCGCCCGTGTGGAAGCGGACGCGAAGGATAAGCGGCGCCGGGAGCTTTTTGAGCTGTACCCGGGCCGCTTCTTCTGCTCAGTCTGCGCAGAGCCAGGCGTGCTCTACGCCAACCAGTGTCCGAAGAAGGACCAGCACGGGTGGTACATTAGCAAGAGGAGGTACCAGTAGACTGCCCGTGTTGGATCCTTCTTCACACCACCAATGTAAATGAGGGCCGAATAAAGGCCTCGCGCCCTTATTTTACGCCATAGCGATGCAGTTCGTGTCGACTTTATTTACCTCTCCTCGTCCTTTAATCCCTAATCCGTGGAGGATTGGCTCGCGAAGAGTTACAGAAGCCGTAAAGTCGTAACTTAACGGCGTCTGGGGGGAGGGTGTGACGCGAGGTACTATCGGGTACCTGCGCGCCGTCGCGAGCCTTCGCGGCGCGAGGAGGAGTTAGGCCGTGGCGCGCGGGAGCGGCGGCCATATGAGAATCTCGGGAGATTCTCTCTAGCCGTCGACGACGACGGGCGCGTGTGCGAGCTGACGACCTGGGAAAGGAGAGGAAGCGAGCGTCGGGAGCTTCTGTGCGAACGCGGTAGCAGCCTAGGACGAGCCAAGGCTGCGAGCATTGTAAGTACCGCCCGACTAGTCTTGTGAGTGCGGGCGCGTACCGGCGAGGAGTCAAGGAGCGCCTTGACTCCCTGGTGTCGAACGTTGTTCGGTGAACGTAGGGGGCCGTCCCCAGTTCACTACTTCTCTCTCTCTCTAGTTCGCGGTCGCGGACTCTCGTGCGGTGGGAGTCGCGACTCTTGTGGAAGAGTCGCTGCGCGGTGCGATACCGATACCTCGAGTACGAGCTCGAGGTCGGGTTCGTGAGTCGTCACGCGGAACGGGTAAGCGACCCGTTCCTTCGCGTGTGCGTGTACGTGTGTGTACACGCAGGGCAGGCAGGCGGCCTGCTCTTGAGCGCAGTGTTTGTTTACGCGGGGCAAGGTCGCGTTCTGCGTAAACATCACCGATCGCGAACCGCGCGATCGGCCGGCGAACTCTCGGCGCGACCGAGAGTTTGTAAGAGCGCGCGCGCTTGCGTCCGCGCGCGGCTCCACTCGGCAACACTCGGGCGTGTTCGGAGCAGTCGGCTCGCACGCCCGACGGCTACTAACCTTTCGGTGCGCGATCCTTGTAATTTCTCTTACGGAGGCAATAAAGGCCTCCGACTTGTCATTTTACTTGATCACGTTGTTCTTCCGAGTAGTCCGCGGGACTACTCGGCAAACCCTCCCCGTCCTTAATCTCCCGGATACCGCCACTCTATCGCAGAGCTGAGCGGCCGGCATCAGCTGTCATCCAGGAGGACGACAGCCACGCGAACGCGAGGAGCGCGTTCGTGCGACAGCACGCGAGTACGAGAAGTGAGAGTACAGGCGTACTCTCACGTTGTATACGGGCCGCGGCGACGTGTATTCGCCGTCGGGTGCTCGCGCGCACCCCGAGGTAAGGACCTCACGGGGCACTCGTGTGTGCCCCATTGCACCCATCTCGCGGAGACAGGTCTCCTCCGCGAGGTGAAACGGTCAAAGATAACCCCGTTACAAAGTTTATCATAGCAAAAAAAGGCATCAGTTTATCTTATATTCTTCTTGAGATAAAACATCAGTGACAATAATATATTCAAGTATGGAAGAAGTTGGATATGATTTAGGATACTGCCCTATCAAAGGGTCTTATAAAACACCATAAAATGGTGTAAAAACCACATGAAACCTAATAAATAATTTAGGATATTTTATAAAATTTGCAAATTTTTATGGTATTTTATAAGGTAGTTTCCACGGGGTGGGCTCAATTTCATAATAAAATGTAAGTTAAAATGGTATGTTTTAACACAGCTTCATGAGAGAAAACTATAAAAAAAGATAATTTTTTTTTTAACTAAATATAACTTAAATTAGAATATTGTATAGCCTAGCTTTGCAATTTAGTTTCTATCATTTTCTGTGAGATTTTAGGACATTTAACATTATTTTATATTAAATGTTACTTGCTCTATATCCTAAAAAGCACTAAAAAAAACTAACTTTCAATGCAGATTGTGCTTGATTAACCCTCTCAATATATCAACAATTGGTTGAGTTATTTAATTTACTTAAATGAATTATTTAAAATAAAATTTCTTCCAATAATTACAGACATGTGTTCCTTTAATTAAAAAAATGTGGGACCTCTCTATATACCTTTAGTTTCTAGTTGTCAATTAGAGTCCCTTTGAACACATAATTCACTGTCTGCAACATTTGAAGTTCACTGATGGTTGAAATAAGTTCAACTTGGAGTATATTTTTTAAATGTTGGTTCTGTTATGAGTAGAGGGATTTCATTTTGAATATGTATAAAATCAATTACACCCTAATTATATTAAAATTGATAAA
Organism: Sycophila sp. Sp_5; assembly: GCA_018906775.1. Lineage (NCBI taxonomy): Eukaryota > Metazoa > Arthropoda > Insecta > Hymenoptera > Eurytomidae > Sycophila > Sycophila sp. Sp_5. The sequence continues at coordinate 148,845 of JACCID010000261.1, read as the reverse complement.
AAAAATTAATTAAAATAATGAATGAATTAGTAATTTGTTTCTAAAAATTTGTCTACATATTCAAAATAAAACCCCTCTGCTCATAACAAACTCAACATACTTCTAAACAATATCCTTCAAATTCAGTTTATTTTTTTTAATCCATTGGTGAACTTTACATGTTACCGACATTGAATTATGTGTTCGAAGATACTCCAATTAACAACTAAAAACCATAGGCATGTAGAGAGGTCCTATATTTTTTAAATTAAAGGTAAATATGTCTGTAATCATTGAAAGAAAGGTTACTTATTTGAGTATATATAGAAATATTGACAAATTGTATTTTATTTTCCAATTTAAAGGTGTACCCCCTTAATACCCTATAACATAGGACGACTACTTTTATTATCATTATCATTATTATTAATTTTATTATTTTATTAATTTTTATAACATTTAGCTGAAAACACAGATATACATCGCAGCTACAAAAGTCCCATAAAACCCAATAGAAAAGGAGCAAAAAGTATATAAAATTCTATAGCCCAATAGGTTTCCGCATCCGGTTTATTGGATGTTGTGGGACCCTTTCCACCAGGATGTAAATATAACAATTGTCCTTATACTAATTTGGACTTTATATATCTTTAATTTTTTATGCTATTAGAAAACTTTACAATTATACAATGATACAATTTTTTTCATAATGTTAAATAAATGCTTAAATTATTTATTTTAACAGACATTTATTTGCAACTTACATATTCTTTTTGAGATTTTTTAAAATAATTTGAAAAGAGTGACATTTTGCGTTTTGGCAAAATTAATTTCATTTTCTTCTCAGATATATTTTGCGGCTCAAAACAAAAAATTTTTCTTTTCTGTAGAATTAAACTATAATTTACTAGTGGCAAATAAATTGATTGTTTATTTACATTTCGGAGTAGGCATACAGATGCAATCATATTTACATAAATATCTTATATTTACAAGGTGTAAGATATATAAAACATAAACAGTAATATGAGATATTTCAAAATATTAAAGGGACAGACCACATTTTTGGAGACAGAAAATAAGGTCTGTTCACCAAAAGGGGTGTTGGGACATTGCTACGTTGTGGTTTGTGGATCGTTCCGAGCGTATTTATCAATTATTTCTATTTACGAATATCTGACGTTTCAATACGTAATGATACGTCATGAATGTATTTTACCTATTTATTGTAATTATAGTTTTCAATTACAATTACAATTTCTGACAGGCTAGCTTCACCGTTTTTAAAACATGATAGTTCAGACCCTGCAGGAAACGGACTATTAAAATCAATTATAAAACAATTGATTTATACCATTTTTAATCCATTTTAATCAACATAATCGATTGAAAAGAAGTGAGGATTAAAACCTAATCCGTATTTATCGAATATAATTACTATGATTTTTAATACTACTTGAGCTTATTAATTTTAATGTAAATTAATCGATTTTAATATGATAATTAAATAGAATAAAATTTAATCGGATATCTTAGAATAGAACCCTATTGAAAAATTTTACGTAAGATCTTACGTAAGTTCTTTCGATTTATAAGGGACTAAACATCGAGCAAAATGTGGATAAACTCGTTATTAAAGAATTTTTTTTCGATGGGACTTAAAATTTTTTCAGATCTGTTTTGAGTTTATCCACATTTTGCACGGTGTTTAGTCCTTTATAAATAAAAACATTTCAGATCAGATTTTGGCATAAGATCTCACGGAAGAACTTACGTAAGATTTTTCAATCGGGCTGGGAGTCTATCTTTGTTGAAATCATGACAATGTGGGTAATAATGCGACCTACATTAACTGTAGGAAATTAAAAAATTGTGATAGTAAAATCGCTACGTCAACGTAAAAATACTACCACGTGGTATTTTTACGTCATTTAGTATTGTAATTTACAGCGTAAAATTACTAGCACTAACGTGAAATTGCTAACGCAACTTGAAATTTTCATTCGGGATTTTTTACAGTGTACCGACCCGGTTGAAAATAGAAACGTTGAAAAGAAGGTTTCTAATCAACGTTTCCAAAAGGATGATTATCAACGTTTCAAAACCTTGAAAAAACGTTGATTTACCTTGATTTTTAACCTTTTTTTCAACGTTTCCTAGGTGAACGATGTAAACGTTGATTTTCAACCTTTTTTTAAAAATTTTTTAAATTTATATTACCCTTATCATTAAATGATACTGTGACGTCGGCACCTGAGTGGCGCCGCAATCATCGCGCTTTACCCTGCGTGTCGCACACCCAAGCTTACCGACGCCCAATCTCGCGTAAAACTCGCGTTACCATAGGGTCTTACTGTCTATTGGTATATCTGTATTTCGTATTATTATACAGGATGATTCATTTTAATTGCCCCAGGCATATATCTCGAAAAGTACAGGAGATGGAAAAAAACGTTAAATGTAAAAGTTGTAGGGTTCAGAGGGGGAAATTGGTATTTAAAGTTTTTCTCAACCTTGCTTTTTCAAGATATTGGCCTACGAATTGTGTAGACAGCTTGATTTGACCTTGATGCGACTGCAGAGGTCAACTGGACCCCATGACATAACATCATGTTTGAATGTAAAATTTTCCGCTCTTTTAATTTCCGAGGTCAAAAGTTGGTTTTCCTATTTAAAAAAACTACTTTGACTTTGAAATGACCTTGAAACTTGACCCCAAGGTCATGGTCAAGGTCACCATTGGATTTCCCCCTCTGAACCCTACAACTTTTACATTTACCGTTTTTTTCCATCTCCCCACTTTTCGAGATATTTGCCTGGGGCAATTAAAATGAATCACCCTGTATGTCGGTAACAAACACCATATGTACAAGCCGTTGGCGCAGGCTTCGCGTCTGTTTTCAATCAACTAATGGAGGGCTGCGTGCCATGTGCGTACAAAGATAAGCTAAGTAAAAAGTCTTGTAATAGTTCTAACGAACTTATTGATTCTCTATTAAAATCGATTTTTGAAGGGAAAACGCTCCAAATTTCGGAGTATAAAACGAGCGCAAAATCGAGGACCTCAGCGCAGTCTTACATCCGAATTAGGCCATCACTCTGCCTCTCCGAGTACCGAAATTCTGTCGGTTTAACTTAGAATTATTTCGAGATTCTTTATTTCAAAGTATATTTAAAACTAAAGTCATTTGTATAACTTATGTAACGAGTATTTATTCTGAACAATAAATTCAATTATTAAAGTATATTCGGTCGACTATTCATTTCGGAGCATCCATATTTCCCGCCGAAAGAACTCCGTCGCTGCAGTACCGAGCCTACACTGTAAAAAATCCCTTTTGTAAAATTACTACACTTAATGTGGGTAATCAAGCGATCTACTTTGAATGTAGCGACTTTACTATTGCCTTTCGCAATTTTACTACCACAAGAGTAGAAGTACCACTCATATAAGCATAAATACTGACCGTTGAAGTATTTCGTAGTTGGCAGTACAGCCGAGGTTTGAGGTGATAAATGCGAATCATTTGAAAATTACTGTGATAATTGCAAATGCTAGATAATTTGTGATTGTACTACATAAATGGCAATTTGTGGGAAGAATAATTTAGTAAAAACTGAATCAAATTGCATATAAAAATAATTTTATTTTATAATTAAGAATGAAAAACTAATATTTTCTAACCAAAGTTTTATTAAAATATACAACTAAGATAATTGTAATACGGAGTCAAAAATCGTCGCTACCTTACTAGCAAATAAGCAATGGCGCTGCGATCGTTCAACTCAACATCGTTTTATGCCAAATTAAAAAATTTATTAATTTTATAATTTTTTACTCCGTATTACAATTATCTTAGTTGAGCCCTCTTCTTCAATCAATTTTTTGAGTGGAATTTAATTTGTGCGTAATTTCACTAATAAATGACAGAGAAAAGTTGGAAACAGCGATTCGTATCGCGGTCGGTAATGTAGGATGGTACGACGTCCCCTTAAGAGGTGACTCTTAACGTGGGGACTCTCGACGTCTAGACGTGAGGAATTCCCAAATCGAAGTGTTCGTTGCCCAGACAATAGAGCCTGGAGCATGGGCGCTCGAAGGGATTTTTTGTGGTAGTAAAATTGCAATCGTACTTGTACTATTACTTGTTAAAACGTGAATTTACTAGCAAAGACTTAAATTTCGCCGTCATTATACTAGTAAAATCGCGACATTGAATGTGGGTAATAATGCGACCTACATTAACTATAGCGAAAATAAAATTGTGGTAGTAAAATCGCTACTGTCAACGTAAAAGTACTAGCACATTGTATTTTTACGTGATTTATCGTTGTAATTCACACCGTAAAATTACTAGCAGTAGCGTAAAATCGCTAACGCTATTGTAATTTTCATTTGGGATTTTTTACAGTGTACCAGCAGCGCCAGCGTTCCTGCTGACCGCTCAACTAGACGACCGCAAACTCCGAAAAGTTAATTATTTAATTATTTATAAATGATTTACTCTGTCTGTGCATGTTCGTGATGCTTTTATCCTCAATCCCTAGTATATCGCTAACGCGTTGACTACAAACGAGGAACGCGGAATTATTCATTAATTCTCGCGCCACACACAAACGCTAGCTTACGGGGCTCGACGTAACAATACGTACATATCGCTCATCTAACAGAAATTATTGACGTATCAAAGCAGGTATCATACGTAACGCTTATAGAGTATAATACATGATGTATCATTCGATCACATCCCATTCTTATTCCTGTTTCTGTTGTTTTTTTCTGACGTATCCCTAATAAATACTTTGATTCAAACATCTTGTCAACTCTATTTTCCCTTGTTACATAATTTTTCATAATTTTTAATGTTTAAAAATAATATTTTATTTTAAATTAACTTAAATTACATTTAATACTAATTATAACAAATTCAAAATCTGATAAAAACTTTCATGTATTTTTAATGGATTCTAACAAAACTGATAGTACTCCAAAACAAGCTATGATTTATATTTGTGGTGGTATGTGAAGGAAATGATTTATTTGTGAAGAAATTTATATTTTATAATAATTCTAATTTTTATACTTTGTAGAATGTCATCATGATAATGAAATTCGTTCGAGAGATCCTATTCGGTGTAGAGAATGTGGCTACAGAATAGTATACAAGAAACGTACTAAGCGTCGTATCCTTTTAATTTTTACATAAATTTTTAGTTTTAAGGTAGAAACTAATTTACTTATAACAATTAAATAAAAAAATAAATTACTTTTAATTTGTTTGTATAATCTTTTATTTAACAGATACAGTAGATTCGGTTAATATTGCTAGTATATTTGTATTTGCAATAATTTTAATTGTACCATTCAGATATATTTTTTACATATTACAATACAATTGAATTTCCTTATGAGACAGTTGTTCATAAATTGTTAAAAAAAAATTTACATATAGTAATTAATAATTTATGACTTAAAATATTCAATTATAGTCAATAAACAAGGATAGCACTTAAATTAAAAAAAAATATAATTATATTTGTACGTATAACAATTATTTGTGAAGATACTACCTTAACAATTTGAATAGTTGTTGTATTTGATGCCCGGTAAAGTAAAGATGACCATCACCTAATTCAAATATTAAAATTATTTATAAGAATATAATGAACATGTAATTAATAAATCTTTTAAAATAATGTCTATACTTTTTACTATTATAATTTTTTGTGCACACAACCATTTGATATAAGAGGCAATCTTTTGAGAATTTAAAATGGTGTTATAAATAACCAAAAAGGTTGAGCCCATGGTTGAAATGACAGCATGTTATTAACAAACGGCAAAAGTGTAGAACGATTTTTTCTCAATAGCTCATCATGATGATCTTCATATGAAATAGTATTCATGACAAAATTTTTCTCATAATTAACATGCTTATAAAATGGTGTTAGTCCGCTATTTATAATTGCAAAAATTTATAATTTTTTTAAGCTATTATTTGAATTTTTTAAACTCACGATTTATATAACATAAAATACTAAGTTGATTAAAAAAAGGAATACATTAAAATAAAAACAATTCTTGTTACAAAAACAATTAAATTTGTAGGTAAATGAAACATTTTCTTTTTTCAGTTATTTAAAAAATTAAATAGAAATTTGCTGTTTGTATCAAAATTTTTCTACATAGATTAATATTTACTTTTAAATTTGTTTTTCTATGCTTTTCTGTGGATTTTTGCTTACTTTTTATCATTTTTTTCTATGCTAAGTGTCTGCAAAGAAAGAAAAGAAAATAAGAAAGAGAAGTATGAAAATATTGAGACTGGAGCAAACTTTTATCAAGATCACTCATATAAAGATAAGAAAAGTACAAATGTTTGTATATGGGTACATACTAATAATTTTTTTTACGTGCATGGGTATAAGTATTTTTGGTTTAAGGTGGTCATCCTAGTTAAAAGTAACTAATGAAAACGGATATAAGTAATTATATATTTTTGCAGTAGAAAAAACTTATTAAATCCAAGAAAATATATTTTCATTGGATTATGTATGCAAAGTAGTATAAAGTTACTTTTAATTTGATTTCAAGTTTTAACAAACAATTTTTTCACCAGTGAGGCCATTGATACTTACCTTTGAATACAATTTTCGCCGTTTCATAATACTTTATTGAAAATTCAAGATATTCACATAGTAGCATTTAACTCCTAATTTTTTAATTTTTTTGTAAAATTGAAATCAGCTGATCTCTTAAATATTCAAGCTTAAATTACTATGATTTTCTAAGTTGCACTCTGTATTTCATAAATTGGCAAACAGTAAATTTTTGAAAAAAGGTAAAAAATGAAACCTTTCTGCCATTCTCGACTTTTTTGCATTTTAATCCTCTAAAATTTTTCTCTCTATACATTATTTCAATTGATCCATTAGTTTCCATGAAGGAAGGAAAAAAGTATAAGAAATTACCTAAGTGAATTTATGATATTGAAATTAAACAAACAGATACTGTAAATTGTCTTTTCACCATTTTCAATTACATTAACATAATTTTTTCTTGCAGTTCAATATTAATACCTAAAAATAATTACTACAAAGAATCTTATAAATATAGCTATAACTTGTTTTTTTTTGTAAGTAGCTTTATTCGGAAAATTACACACGTAAATATTAATTTTTAAACCAAAATACAATTACATGTAACGAGTTAGGTAGAGAAGAAAGAGACAGAGAGAAGGAGAGAGAGAGAGAGAGAGAGTAAAATGTATCCTTCACACATACTATGTCAACTTCCCACCTTCAGAGTTCATAGAATGACCTTTTGGTTTGGTACTTAATAATTAACCCATCTCCGTGGGATTTTTACCAATCAGAGTTGGCAGAAGGCCACTCTCAAACTCAAAAGCTCACTTGTTAAAATTGATTCTCTCATTCACTGTACACTCATGAGAGCAATGAAAAAAGAAGCCTAACGGCTCTTTCTCAAGTCGCTCCTTTACGAATTAACTCATTCTTCACCGATGTCTTATGCAGTACAAGTCAACAATTCAATAATTTGAGACTAATAGAAATCCTACGTTACATTCTGCATTTTTTCCGTCTAATGTTCAGCAAGATGCTAACTGTGATTTCATAATAAAAGTCACTATATTAATCTCCTCAAATAAACTGTACCACATGTAGAAGAGATCGAGAGCCTACAATTCTTTCATCAATAATTATCCTTTTAATGAAATAGCCCGTTATATGGAACATTCTGTAATACTAGAGCCAGGCTTCAACTAGATTCAATTTTTTTCAAACAAGCTACTTCTTACAATTAAAACGGGATGCTACTTCTTACAATACAAACTTTTTATTAGAGTACATAAATTGTATTTCTCCATTTTTACTTTTGAAAGTAGCATACAATCTCGATTTTATAGGTATTTTATCCATCTTTAAGATCATTCTGATTTTTTTTTTAAATTTACTATTAGTTCTGAAAGACCATTTGAATTTGCCTACTTATTAACCTTCTGATATTATTCTCTTTTCAGTCATTTATATATTTAGAACATGCGTGGAATGTTTGAAATGTATACATGCTAAACCACAGAGGTATTGAATTTCCATTGAAAGAATATGATGAAGCTCTTCCTTATAAATCTGGCTATTTTACGTTAAAGTCAAACTAAAAGTTTATTTCAAAGAATGTAATTTATTAATAAAATATATAATAGATTAGTACAAAACTAAATTCATTTTAAAAACAAAAAAATGTTATTTTTCAAGCCAAAAATAAGTGAAAAATAACTTATATTTGAATTAATTGAAAAATTTCATTAATTGTTGTAAAATTCGGAAGTGTAAACAAATCTAGAAAGTTGATGATTTAATGAAAATGTCGTACTGAAGTGAAGTATAAAAAGTGTATAATATTTTAAGCATGCTTGTGCTAATAGGGTAGCCTAAGTGAGGTTGTTGCTTGATGAATGCTTTGCTAGGCCTTGCTATGCAATTCGGTAAGGGCATCCCTTCCGAACAAAAAATGGCTCATCAACTTTTCTGGGACATTAATTCATTTGTGCATATGATGTTGTCCTTTCTACTACTACATTTAATTTAATTCTCTCTCTAGTAATCTCAAGACCCACTTGATTTTGTTTTATCTAATGGCATTTTTGACAAATACAACTTTCTTAATTTTGGAGCAATATCACAGAATACACTTTAATTACTGGCATAAATTACTTAATTGGCTGGTATTATGTATTTTCTACGTACTACTTGTTGCAGTTCCAATTGTTTAATTTTACTTTTAAGTTTAATTAACCTATCAAGACTCAGCTGTTATCTATCAATCGCAACTGTAAACATTATTCTAGATTTTGTGAAATACAATAAAAACATTGTTCTTTAGATGTGATTTAAAATATTTCGTATGTAGCTATATAACTGTTCAATTAACTCAAATATAAGTGATTTTTTCTTGTATACTCTATAATCTTTTTTGAGTGAAATGGATAAAATTAATGTGATTGAACGTACTTAAGTTTGCACGCATTTAATAGCAAAAAGATGAGTGTAAAATTTCGTAAATGATTACAGATTTTTTAAAATTACTTATGTAGACAGCAATATCTTCCTACTTATGATTAAAATCTATATTTAATTTTATAAAAATGAAATACTTAAAAATTAATGAATTTTTCTTATTTCATTTTTGCATAAAATGTACCAAGATATTACAAATTAAGACCGGTGTTTTTTTCATAGTAAAAACAATAATTGATAAATGGACCATCTAAGAAAATATTCGGAAAATGACCTCTTTTTTTTTTTTAAATTTTCTGAATCCACTCATTTAAAAATACATAGAGATCATCTCATGAAAACATTGAACTTTTTTCTTATCTTTGGCCTAACAAGAGCTTCATGTAATAAACTTAATTTTTATGCAAAATACATGACTCTTTTTGTATCAGCATGCACGGTTATTGCTCTTGCCATTGCACCAGGTGTTCTATCCTCACTGCAACCAGATTGATGAGATCCTTCTCCACTGTAACAAAACATTATTTATTAATTAAACTTATTAACAACTTATCAAGTGTTCAAATGCGGAAATATTGTTATAAGTCTAGGGTCATTCCTTCTGGGCAATAAGGCAGACTTCACTGTTTGAAGAAAAATATGAAAACATTTATAAAATGTACCTGCCATTTTAATCAAGGTAAAATTTATCCTACCGGAAAGTAATTTTTGCATATGATCTCTCAGTAGTTGAAGCCACACCCACTCAGTTGCTAAACTAATAATATGAAAGAATAGCTGCTAGAATGCATTCCAACCACTTGTTTTCATTCATCATGTAAAGAAATTAAATAGCTGCTGGCTATTCGACCTAACAAAAATACCCTACTAATTTATTGCCTCATACCTTCCTACAAAATAAATTGTACGTAAAAATTCTGCTTTCTTCAGTTTTTAATTTTTCTTTCAAGTTTAAATATATTTAAGTTGAAAACCATTTTTTTCCAATTTCAAAACAACAAATTTGAAGTTTTAGAAAAATTTAAATATCTTAAGACTGAAATACTGCAAGCAGAAGATCCAATAACTTAAGGAGATGCCTAACTTAATTTTCGTGCTCTACTATACCGACGATTCTCTATGTTCTTTGCTAACCTCTAAGACAAATTTGATTTTTCAAATAATTTTGAAACGGCTTGCTTAATGGCAGTTCTGTTTGCATCAAAATATTATTTACAATTCGTAGAATGTGCGTAAACTTCTTTTTTGGCTGATTTCAATTCCAATTGAAAAATAAGTCAGTGAAAAATCAAATTTGCCTTAGAGGTTAGCAAAGAACATAGAGAATCGTCGGTATAGTAGAGCGCGAAAATTAAGTTAGGCATCCCCTTAAGAAAGATGTTTCAGATTTATTTGAAAAATCAAATTTGCCTTAGAGGTTAACAAAAAATATAGAAAATCGTCGGTATAGTAGAGCGCGGAAATTAAGACAGGCATCCCCTTAATGCTTTTCAATGCGACTGCGGTCTCAGTGGTATGCAGTGTTTTTTTTTGTTGGATTTCAGAAAATACTATCATACCACATACAAATAAATTTCTAATAATTCAATTCCTTCAATTTTAAATCATAATATGCAGGAATTTTTAAATGTAATGGATCCCACGGCGATATTAGACGACAGATGCGGAACTTAAAAATTTTGCTACAGATCTGAAACAATTGAAGTCATATCGAAAAAAAAAATTTTTAATAACGAGTTTATCCACATTTCGCATGGTGTTTAGTCCTTTATAAATAAAATATTCCAAAACAGATTTTGGCATAAGATCTCACTTAAGAACTTACGAAAGATCTTACGTAAGATTTTTCAATAGGGGAGTTATCATCAAAAATGATTGTATAAATTTGCATGATACCGCATTTTCAATCTGAAAGCATAAACTTTCAAATACCGTTGGTATTTTTGAGATGCGATAATTGGTTCAAAAACTATACGGAGATTTATGAGAGTTAAATTTTTTTACTTTTTTGTTAGTTTTGAAATGTAAAAAAAAAGGAAATAACATTTTTTTTCAACTGTAAATGTATTTTTCTAAAGCTTTTACTTTACAGAAAAGAATGCGGTCAAAATTTGGAAGCTGCAATAATTTTTCGCGATGATATAAAACTTTCTTTCTTTTCAGATTTTTGCCGAAGGGTGGCAATAGTATATTACGTAATAAGGGAGGTAAAATAGAAATGGTTCCAGATCACACGGAAATTGGCACCCGAGCCGAAGACGAGGGTGACAAACGGGTGATCTGAGGCATTCTGTTTTACTTCCCATGTTGCGTATACTACTTTTCGGCCTAGCGAGGCGGAAATCGTAACCTTTTTGATCGGGCGCCGGGAGAAAAGGTTATGGTTTCCTCCCGCTAGGCTGAAAAAGCATGTGAAGGGGAGTGTAAATGTTTAAAATAATTTTTTTTCTTATTTTTTTAGAAAAGTGATCCTTTACATTTGAGGTGCAACTTACAAAGGGTAATTTAAGTCTGGTCTAGTGACATGTAAGTCATTGTATTTGTTCGCAATTTATAATTTTAAACGCGCGCGCTCCGCTCAACTCATTACGAGGGTCGCCAAGAGGCAGCACCTCCCAGGCGCTGCGCCCTGCCGACGCGCGCTTGCCGCAGCGCTTGCGTCGGGACTAACCTGACCTATTTCTCTCTACTCGACCGAACGCCGTACCGATTACATCGCAAGCCCGCTCGTTCCTGCTTTTTTTTGCGTGCCCATCGCTTTTTGTTCCTGCTCGTCGCTTTTTGCTGTTCTTGCTCAACCCTGCTTCCCATACAACACATATATGTTGCAACAATATCACACAAATATTATATATTACTTTGGAATATTGCCTCGAGTGTCACAGCAATATTTCTTTCATATTCTAGCAATATTTAATGTCCGCGACACTTTCATCACAGAAATATTGTTAAATGATGTTTCTGTAATATTGCATTAATATTAATATTGAATATTCTACGGATATGTATACATTATAGCAATATCAGTGAAATATTGAAATAATACTTTGGAATATCCTTTGCAATATCGAGTGTCGCGGTAATATTTCACAAATATTGCAGAAATATTTTATGTCTTTGACACTCACCACAGAGGTATTGTAAAATGATGTTTCTGTAATATTGCAGCAATATTGCTATTGAAATTGTACAAATATTCCATGAATATCTGTATAATTTTTATACTACCAATTTGATTAATTATACTATAATTTATTTTAAATTGATAATACAAATACAAATATATATTAAGATCGGCATCCCCTTAAATGAAAAAAACTTTTCTTTCGATGAGATTTGAACCTGCGACCTTCCGATTATGAGTCCAAAACCTAGTCCACTTGACCACGAGTCCTTCATTATATATTAAATTATTATTTCGCATTTAAGACAAATTCGCAAAATCTGTCTTATTCAGTCGTTAAACAATAATTATTGTACAAAATTTATCATTTAATTCTTTTTTACATTAGATTTTCAAGATTTATACTTGAATCTTAATGCGACTACGTTAAATACATTGAAATTGTTTGAATGTATTCTTGCTAATTAAATTAAGAAAACTAAAATTATTAAATGGTCAATATTCACATATAAAATAAATAAAACTTAATTTATTAACGAAAAAAAGATGTAAAAAAAGCTCCATAAGGGATTTGAACCCGATCCAAAAAATTACAATTTCGGCATGTTATCCACTTATTATTATTATTATTATTATAAATTGCCTGGGTATAACTCAGGGACACTTAGCTTTCGCCATTGTATCCCTATCCCCCTGGCTATTCCTCAGCAAAGTGGTTCATCCCTAAGGCTTTGGAGTAAGCCATTAGGTTGTTTGTCCCCATTTTGCTGAATTGCTCCGAGTCCAAAACCCCTGTTCCGAGCCATTTCACGCGAGCTCCTGTGAGGTTAGGGCACTCGCAGAAGAAATGTTTTGGGGTTTCTTCCTCTTCTTGGCACCACCTACAAAGGTTACTCGTTCCCTTTGTTTTGTGCGTATAACAACGGAGGTTACAATGTCCTGTTAATAGGCCTATAAGGGTTCGGGCCCCCTGTTTGTCTAGGTTCCTGCTCTTTGAGATCCATCCAGTAATATGCTTTCCAAGTAGCTCCTTGATCCACCTATAACCTTCAGAGTTCTCCCAGGCTTCCCATCGTTCCTTCTTTATTATGGTTCTTATGGTATTACAACCCTCCTGGTATGGTACTCCTATCTCCCATTCTGGTTGATTACCATAGCACGCACCTAGTCTTGCAAGGTTATCTGCCTTCTCGTTACCTTTGTAACCTGAGTGGCCTGGTATCCAGTTGATGATAACCTTGTTTGTCTTAGTCAGTTTATCGAGAGTGTCTCTCGTTTCCCTGACTAATATTGATTTGGTGAGTGGGTTTTCCAGGGCCATTATGGAGGCCTGGCTGTCGGTACAGATTTGTAAAAATCTGCCCTTTACATCCCTTCTCACTAGATTATCTGCACATGCTCTTATTGCAGCGATTTCTGCCTGAAGGACTGTGTTAAAGCTTTTGAGCCTGCAGTTATAGTTGTTTTCCCCGCCTGGTCCACAAATGCCGAAACCAGTTCCTTTCTCTGACTTGGATCCATCTGTAAACCATATTTCTCCATGTCCCAGGAACTGGTTTTCTTTCCATTCTTCTCTGTTCGGTATTCTTGTTTTGAAACGTTTCCCGAAGCTGATATGTCTCTTCGTTTGATCCTGTGAGGACCAAAAGATCTCATCTGTTAAAATTTCTTTTTGGATGGTCATGTGTCCCATCCCGTTGTCTTTCCACTCACCACTGCATATCATTCTGTACGCTGTCCTGGCCGCCACCTCCTTGATATTAAGGTCTAGGCCATTTATGTCCAGCAACATTCTGATTGCAGCTGTGGGTGTACTTCTTCTCAATCCGTATGCCCCCCTCAATGCCACCGCCTGTATGTGGTCCAGACTTTTGATTGAGGCTCTTTTACGGATTGCTTCCCACCATATCACTGCAGCATAGGTCAGTTTTGGTTTCAGTATTGCCTCGTACAACCACAAGACTTTTTGGGGTTCAAGCCCCCATCCTGTCCCAATCGCCGACCTACATTGCATGAAAATGTTTAGTACTTTCTTGCACTGTGAACTCAGATGTTGGTTCCAGTGTAATTTCTTATCTAGGTAGATCCCTAGGTATCTTACTCCCTCTGCGTACGGTATTTTCTTCCCGTAGAAGGTTACTTCCTTATTTATTTTACTTTTATATTTCCTGGTGAAAGGGACTATTTCCGTTTTGTTTGGATTTATCCCTAAGGATATCCCCTGACACCATTGCTTTACTTTCTCCAGTATCCTTTGGATGAGGTCTGGAAGAATTTCTTCAAATTTACCTTTCACCATTATGGCGAAATCATCTGCATAGCCAATTGCAAAAATCCTTTCTTTGCTTAGCATACACAGTAATCCGTCAACCACTAGTAGCCACAGTAGGGGTGAGAGTACTCCCCCTTGTGGGCATCCATCGTTGATTTTTCCTTTTACTTTTTTACCCCTCCATTCACTGTATATGCTCCTGTTAGTCAGCATCCTCATCACCCATCTGACGATGGTTTTTGGGATTCCGTGCTCTTCCAGTGCTCTGCGAATGGTGTCTCTTGTGGTGCAATTAAAGGCTCCCTCAATATCTATGAAGGCTCCAATTACTGTTTCCTTCGTATTAAAGGCCTTCTCGATGTAAGTGACCACCGAGTGTAATACTGTTTCCATGTTATCCACTTAACTATCATAACATTTAATATCACACGGTAGGACGTCGCATATGTCCATCTGCCTACTTAAATTTTAATATGAAAGAAATATTCGTGCAATCAATTTTCTAATTAACATTTTAGAATAATAATATTGTAAGGAATATTGCATCTATATGATATTCAAAATGTTTTATTCTTTACCTTTCAGTTATTGATGTAATTTTTAAGGAACATTTTTGTGCATTATTCTTTTAACAATATATGTAATATTGCAGAAATATTCCTGCACGATATTCCTCTATGATATTCTCGTAATATTATTCCAATATTGCAGTGCGATATTCAAAAAATTTAATTTAAATTTGTTGATGTAATATTTTAAGAATATTTCTGCACGATATTACTATAGTTAAGGACGTTGTCGTAAAAATCACTTATCTTCGAATTTGTCTCAAATTAACACAAAATGTTCATTAAAGTATCCTTTATAATTCCGCGAAATTTCAATATAGCAAGCGGTATTTAAAAAGTTAAAATTGTACTTGAAAGTTGCATCATTTAACATGGGAAGCATAGGCCGAAGCTCGTGATAGAGAGCATTTTTTTGAACTGTGAGCGCAATCATCTTGTAATACTTTTAAAAAATTATATTAGAGTATTTGATGATATAAGAAACAAAATATATTTAAGTAGATATGGGGATTAAGTAGATTAAAGTAAGCATCTTTTAGTCTACCGCAAGCGCCGGAGGAGGACGACGATGGCGATTTGACAATGTCGCACGCATCAAATAGAGCGGCATCATCACGGAGCATGTGTCTGTGCGCTATGCGTATATAAATTTGTATATATGTATATTGCGGACGCTCAAGACGTTGTTGCCGGATCGCCCGAGGCTGCGCAGAAGATAACTTTTGTACTTCTACGCATATAAAACGGAGAGAATGCGTGCAGTAGTGCTCAACATATTCTTCTTTTGCCATATACACTGGTACTAATGCAAATGAAGTTTAAGTTGCGCACGACTGATCCGCGACAACGTCCTTAATATTCTCGAAGTATTATGGTAATATTGCATTATGATGTTCAAATCACGTCATCTTTGAATTATTGTTGCAGTAATGCACGAAGGCTTCTATACAATACGTTGCTATTTAATATTTTCGGAGTATTATGGCAACAATGCATTAGAATATTCAAACCACATCATCTTTGAATTGTCGTTGGAATATTGCACGAATATTTCTGTACAATAAATCTTTATTCAACAATCTTTCAGTATTACTGCGATATTGCATTGTGATATTCAATCATTTCAGCTTTAAATTATTGCTGTGATATTGCGGGAATATTGTTGCATGATATACATCTGATCATTATTTTTGCAATATTATTATGATATTTGATTGCAAGCTTTAATAAAATAGTATAATTGAATATTGCTAAAATATTTTGTGAATATTTTAAAGACGATTATTTCTGCTTAATATAGATTGAATATCTCAGTAATATTTTATTGTGATATATTTCAACGCAGGATTGCTGAAATATCATCACAATATTTCTTTGACATATATTACATTCAAATATTTTTGCAGTACCTTAGAAATATTAGGTTCGATAGATATCCATTAGCAGTATCACTATAGTACTGCAGCAATATTGCAAAGTCATATCTCACAATTTAATATTTAAGGAATATTTGGCGATATTATGTACATCTTGTAATATTCCAGTAATATTGAAATATTGTGAAGATATTGCTGCAATATATCTGTGTTGTGTGGGTTGTTAACGCTCATCTACTACAGGCTACAACGCTCATCAGGATTTCTCTCCAGCATCTCTCAGTCAAGTACCCCGCTCAGTCACGGCTCGTGCCACGTGGCACTTTAAGGTTACCTCAGGTACACGCGGACTCGCTCGAGAGCTTTCTCATTGTATACTCAAATAAACGCTCATTCAATTAATTCAATGTGTACCGGCTCAGTGTAATTTCCCATGATCCAATTTCCATTCAAGCAATTTCTCAAACAGTACTAGAAAAAAAGCTATGGTAAGTGGACAAATAAATAAAAATTTAAGATATTTTTGATGGAACAAAAGTAGAGATAAAGAGCACTGTTTTGGTCTTAATAGTGTATAAATTATTTAAATTATATGAATACTTAATGTGTAAAAAGTTATAATAATCAAAAGTGAAGAATAACATTTTTACAGTTATTACTCAAATAACAATAGCAAATTATCAAAAAAAAATAAAATAACTTTTAAATTAAAACTATTCTAAACTAAGTTACAGGGGAACGACCGTTTTTAAAAAATAGATTTTGGACTCGTTGAGCCTAAATTTATACTTTCTCATCTGAACAAAACGGCTAAAACAAAGCTTATCAGAAATCTTTAAAACTGATATTTAAGCTATTTTGTTAAAATTTATTCACGTAAACAATACCTCATTTGAAGCGACACTTCTGAGAAGTTTTGAATATTTTGATTTTCCTAGTACTAGTTACTTTAAAGAATACATACCTATCATGTTCTTTTTCAACAAGATGATATCTAGCACGAAATGCAACCAAATGAGCATAGTAAGCAGGCGCAGGAATGCTAACAGATCTTGTACATCTTACATATGTGTGACATAACTGATATGTAAGACATTGAAGTTCATCACTCTCAAAGTGATTATCATCCCACAATACATGGTAATGCGAAGGTCTTGAAGTTCCCTGATTTAAATTCAATTTAAAAAAATTAAAATTTAAAGAAATAGTCTGTTAATTAAAATGACATAAATTTAAAACATTTACCTGTATACCTTGATGACTACAAAGATAAAAATCAAATTCTGTTGGATGCGTGATACAAACATCAACAGTTGTACCGGCTGGAATATTACCACTCTTTCCACTCTGCTCCTTTTTATCAGCACAAAACAATCGAGTGTGATGACGTTTCTGAACAACTATAAAAGTTATACCAGGTCTATAGTCTGCTTCAAGTTTGATGCAAGCTTCTCTAATGGCAGTAAGTTCATGCTGAAGGACGTGTAAGAATTGACCTTCTGATACTGCATCACGATATAAAATAATTCTATGCGGCTTGTATCCTCCAGTACTTTTGTAAAACATTATCAGAAGTTCCCTAAAAAAAGTAGAACAAACTTTCTTTACTTACATTCTTTTAAATTTTTAATGTTATATACTATTTTTATTTGAAATATAAATTTAAGACAATGCTATAGCCTCAACTGTTGGTCAACATATTTATACCAAAATTAATGCACCAGAACAGAATATAAAGTTTACTTCTAAGTTACATTGTAAAAACAAGATGTATTAAACGTCAATAATTTCACCTTTTGCTTTTTATGTGGAATTTATGGGGACATACAGACTGTTTTGCATTGAAGTTATAATAATGACTGTGTTAAATGCTTTTAAAAACTATATATTTTAAATAACATTAGTGTTACCAATAGAGTGGCTACCGCGAGTCAAGTCCGCGATTTATGCGGGCAAGCGCGCGGCACTAACGGTTCTTCTCCCTCAGCGGCGTCCGACGTACGAGGACAAGGAGGTAGCCGGCCTATACGAGGTCGATGCGAAGAGACTACGAGCGAGTGCATATGTGTTATCAATTGTATTATTGTGCAAAGAGGGTAATATTAATAAATATCATCATTAAGGAATGTTTATTGAACGCTCTCCCAACGGGACTGAACGCGCGAGCCACCGCTTATTCCTATAACATCTCAGAATAACGGGATCGTGAGGGTTCAATACCTAGTGACTAAGTATCTAATAATAATAATTAACATTAACAGTGACTGTTAGTGAGTAGGACTATAAACAGTGAGTGGTTAGTGAAGTGCCAGGAAGGAGGGCCGTCACAGAACTCCTCGCTCACGCGACAAGAGGCCGTATCGAATCGAGCACGGCAAGTGCAATCAACGAGTCGACGTTTGTTCGCTTTCAGAGCCAGTTGCAGGTCCGATGGACTCCACAAGGCGAATAAACACCAACCTTATAAGCGAGCGGTGATTGGGCTCGAGGAGTCGGTCTCGGATCGAGACCCCCAAGCGTACAGTCGACGGCAGACACCAAAAGCGGCCCCCCCCCCCACCACCCGGATCCGTCAGCGACATGTGTCTCGACTCCTCTGGATCTCTGAATACGGCGAATTGTGTTCTCGAAAACGCGAACAACGGAAATCGAAGTAATAGTTTAAATCCAATGAGTGCTAGTTCCCTGGAGGGAGTCGTGATAACCTTGCTTAAGGAGAGCAGCGCCTAAACATAAACATTGGGACGCCTCAAGGCAGGAGCGCGCTGTCGCATTTTATGCCCGTCCCTTTTAACGCGGTCGGAGTCTTCTCGAAGAACAAACCGTGTGTACATGCGCGCGCGTGAATCAATAATATTGACCACATTGTTTTGATTTACAGATGGCCTCACCACGTCAGCTTAGAGGTAGCTCGTACACATCTCAAGGACGGAGCAGCGGACTGGTACAGTACGCGCAGAGGATCACTCATGGATTAGCGCAGTTTTAGCACCGCTTTCCGATTAACCTTCATCCATAACGACAACCCAAGAAAATGTTGGCAAAGGATGACCAAGCGAACTCAAGCAAGATCAGTGCTCTTCAGCAATATGTATTGGCAAAAGAGAGGTTATGCAGAGGCGCTGCCAATGAACTTCGCAGAAATCAAGATTGAAATATTGATAAGTTTATGGTCGAAAGATTTATTTAATGCTATCTGCGCGTAAACATCTCAGATGATCTGCTTCACGACATGCTAGGATACAAGCAGCTGGCGCAGCAACGTATGGATAAGACAAGGATTGTAATGCCTACGATCAACGAACAGAGAAGACTTACCGCTGGTTCCATACCAATGAACTGTAAGCTCTAAGCTTCTGAATCAAGGAGAAGGCTAACCAAATAAGGAGGATATAAGATGCTACAACAGCCAACGCTTGAGTCATTTTTCACAGGAATGCCAACTACCCAGGGTGAAACCAACTTATTTACGGTGCAAGGGTCATACGCAGTGTTACTGTCCCCAACGTGTGAGGACAAAGAATATGATTGATTGGAATTTTCAATTTCTCAGTATTCTCTATAAAAAAACACATAATATCGACGCCCCGTACGAAGAAAATCCCCTGTCTGCATTTTGGCGACGAAGAAAATCTCCTCAGCTGATTTTCCGACGAAAACTATCCATTTTAGAACTTTTGCGGCGAAAAACATCCTTTTTTGCATTTTTGCGGCGAAGAACATCTTCTTGAACGATTTTGCGGCAAAGTCTAGCCCCTCTAGCATTTTTGCGACGAAGAAAATCTCCTTAGCTAATTTTCTGACGAAAACTATCATTTTTAGTACTTTTGCGACGAAAACTATCCTTTCTTGTACTTTTACGGCGGAGAACATCTTTTTGAACGACTTTGCGACGAAAACTATCCCCTCTAGCATTTTTACGACGAAGACAATCTCCTTAGCTGATTGTAATTGCATTTTAGATATTTTAATAATTACCTTTAACATTAAATTGTATAAAAAAAGGATAACACAAAACGTAAAATAAAATAATTTGTTTAAATAAATGCACCCTCGATTAAAAAATTATGGGATAGTATTGGTAGAAAATTGTTTTATAAGATTGTAGGAGATCTTTTTCGCCGAAAATTCTGCGAGGGGATTATTTTCGTCGCAATAGTATAGAAGGAGATCTTTTTAATCGGAAAAATCAGCGAGGGGATTATTTTCGTCGCAATAGTGTAGAAGGAGATCTTTTTCGTCTGAAAAATCGGCGAGGGGATTATTTTCGTCGCAATAGTATAGAAGGAGATCTTTTTCGTCGGAGAAATCAGCGAGGGGATTATATTCGGCGCAAATTTTCGAAGGGATTTTCTTCGCCGCAAAACTGAAGAGATTTTCTTTGTAGGAAGCGTCGCTATGTGTCTAATATTGGGAAATACTCATATGTAAAGTGTCTATCCATGGTCAAGCCACTATAGTGGCTTTCCCGTCCCCTACAGGTTAAAGCTACCTTTACAAAAAACAGCCGGTAAAATTATCAATTTACAGTTAAATAAATAAATGATAAATAAATATACAAATACTGAAATTATCACAAATATTAAAAATATCACAGTCATATTACTTGAATAGATCTAAGTTCACTGGACCCGTGCCCAGCAGTGTAGATGAAAATTTGATATTGGAGGTTAGGGATTTATCGCCAACGGGTATTGGCGCAGTATCCTCTTAAAAGCGGTATAAGATGGCAGTTGGCGGATAGTAGCAGGAAGGGAGTTCCATAAACGAACTCACTGTACTTGGAATGCCCTGGCTCCAGTTTCAGTGCTCGCTCTGGGGATGTTTAGTTCCTGCGGTTCACCCTTAGCAGTAGCTCTCGGAAAGTACACAGAAAAGAAATCGAGAAGATGACTAGGCTCCCTCATTCTGATAATTTTGTATAATAGCAGTGCTGTGAAATACGGAACGTATACTTCTTTCCCCAGGCCAACACCTGGCAGTAACGCCGCCCATTCCGCCACTTTTTGTACCGGTAGAGACAGTCGAGTCAGACCGTCCGATAGATCCTCTTTTGTAGTATGAAGATATATCTGGAGGTCATCTGCGTAAAAATGTGCTTAATGTCAAGTCCGTCAAGTCTGTTTTGTAGGTCATTGACATAAAGACAAAAGAGTAGGGGATCCAAGTAGTGGAACACCCAGATTGGTTTTAATATACTCTGAATTTTCATTCTTTATAGAGATAACCATTTGAGAGCGGCCTTGTAAAAATGATTTAATCCAATAAAGAGCCGTCTTGGTAATCCCTAAACCTCTCAGCTTTCCCAGAAGCTTAGCTGGGGAGATGGTATCGAATGCTTTACTGAAATCGAATAAAGGAAGAAGAGTGACCTTCCTCTTATCAATGACCATACGCACATCGTCCGTCAGTTTGGGTAGTGCTGTCTGCGTATTGTGGTATTTACGAAAACCAGTCTGGAAGGGATTTTGTAAGTTTTGTTCTTTGAGGTACTCCGTGATTTGGTCATGGGCTATCTTTTCCAGAACTTTAGAAAGGAAGCAAAGCAGCGCTATTGGTCGATAATCCGAGGTTTTCGTCGGGGCTACTTTCTTTTGCAAGGCTATGACCTGCGCCTTTATCCAAGCCTCCGGAAAGATGCCCTTGGCAAAGGAGGAGTTGAATATCCTCACGATATATTCACCGATGGTGAGAAGTGCATTCACCACCACTGATTATGAGATTCCATCGTCTCCTCTCACCTGCAAGGAAAAATGTGATATCGCTAAGACCACGTCATTAAAATTGACAGGTTTGAAATGAAAACCGTCATCACTTGCAGAATGTATAAGGTTGTTAGCTTCGTTTATGTCTTTCGAGGGAGAGGATGAAACCTCGGTGAAATGCTCATTGAGGGCACTTGTGGTAAAACCGTGAGACCCCTCCCCCTTTCGCTTTGGGTGAAGGCCAAGGTTTCGTATCTTCTTTCATACATTTTTATTCTCATCATTCATAATTTAAGCGTTCCCTGATCTCCCTGATCAGTCTTAAATACTCATCAAGTAGCGATGTCTCAGACGTGCGCTTATATCTCCTGAGAGTTGCGTTTCGCTTATTGAAAAGCTGCCTAAGCTGAGGACCAAACCAAGGAGCACATTTCTTTTTTGGGCAAACTTGTTTAATTGGTGCCAACAAATTAATAGCTAAATTGAGATTTTAGTTCATAGCAGACAAAACACCTTCCAGGTTGGTTTCTAGGGAATTCATGGCATTCCAATCACATTCAGAAAACACTTCATTCAGAGAATCAGCTTTGATGCTGTTGTAATCCCTGTAAGAGAAAGATTCTCTTACAGGGTCAGGATTGTGAATGTCAATGGTGACGTCTAATAAACTATGCTTTCCGAAGTGTTTCAGCCATTCATTCCCATGATTCAGTACTATGTCGTTAATGTAAATGTATGGAGAGCTCACTGGCAAGACGCTCGATGGTATTTGCATCGTCCGAAGTCGCCAACAAGTCAGCATTCAGGTCCCCCATTATCACTTTATGACTAAACTCCGAGATCAGAGAACGTAAGACAGGAAAAAGATTAGAGTCGCGTTGCATCTGTATTTTCGGTGGTCTGTAGATGACCCCCACGAGAATGGGGGGACCATCCCCCTTTTGCACGGAACAAAAAAGTTACTCTGGAATTCCAGGTTTGCCTGGTCCTTCAGTGTTTGATTTTTCTAAGATTTTTACTGTATAGTCGCTCCGAACAAAAAGGAGAACGCCTCCCCCATTCACATTGCAATCCTGCCTTACAATCGAATAACCAGAGACCCGAATGAGGCTGTCGTCAACAACTGGACCTAGCCAGGGCTCCGCGATTGCAAAAATATGGAAGGAGAGATGATCCGCAAGGAAAAAACGGAGCTCTCCAATGTGCGCTCTGATAGAGTTCACATTCAAGAACCCCGCCTTAAAGGAACCCTTGCCACTCCTTCCCACCACCGGCCGGGTATGATCAAAGAGTTGCCCCCGATCTGTCTGCCATCGTTACTCCTGTTGCCTTTAAACAAGTGGATGTTAGGTCCTTCAATGTGGCAGTATTTCTGGGAGTATCCAGACATATTGTGCGAATGGCTTGCAGATTAGCGGCTGACGCAAAGACAGGCGCTCGCTCACCTCCCTTACGTTTAGCCAGGAACCTGCCACCGGAATGCCAAACATATTTAAAGCCCAAATCTTTGGCTGTGGATCTTAAGTTCTGGAAAAGGATAAACTTGTCCAGAGGAAGCATTTCATTTATGAAGATCTTCCTACCTGAGAAGTGGTTGACAGTTTCCTGGGACATGGAATATGACTTGATGTCATACGTTGTTAAATAGTTGTTGAGCAAGTGCTTGGCCCGCATAACTCTCCTGACAAGACCCGGTTCAGTAAGCCTAGCTATAATAGAGGGTGATGGGCCGTTGGGTGAGCCCAAACTCTCCATATCGTTTCCTTTTTTCTCCACAGCCGACCTCCGGCGACGAATCGTGCGCACATCAGCAATATCCTTTCTGCGCAAGGCAGGGAAGACAGTGCCAAGAACCGCAAAAGTGACATCGTCTAGAGCATTACGTGAGATCTCAGATCCCTTCCTGAATATCCCGTTGACGATCACCTTGCAGCCCTCGGTCAACGCATGGCTAAAGTGAGCACCCACACCACCGGAGCTCTGCTTAGGAGAGGAAACTCTGTGCGGGGCACAAGCCTCAGTCTCACCGGCTGGTAAAGCTTGCGCTACCTCAGAGGGTAGTCAGGTGTTAACAGCAATGGAGCCCTCTAATGCAACGTGTACTTGTTTCAAGTTATCATTTTGTTCCTCGGCGTGCTTGAGCAGCAGCTTAGTATTGGTGTTGGTGTCATTCAACACTCCATTTTGGTTCCCTATCAAATCCTTAAGGGTGGAGACCCTGGCTGTTAAATTCACTATTTCACACTCTAGTCCCTCCGTCGAAATAGTGGGAATAGCATGTGAAACAGGGCCACCTCCCAAGATAGACTTAAGGTCTTTCAGCTGCTTCTCAAGCATGTCAAAGCGTTGAAAAAAGAGCTCCATTGTGTTCACTGGTATTAAAACATGGGATAGTCCCATTAGGCTGTTATCTCCTAGCGGAGGATCCGACGCGTCATTTTCTAATAGCGGGAGAGATGTAGAACTCTCCGTTGTCTTTATTGAGTTGTTATGGCACGGACTCACTGCTTCGCTTAATTTGGATTCGCCTGTGCAAGTCTGCTCTGTCTCGGTTGGTGCCTGCAACTCTGCAACTAGACCGACAGCAAGAGAACCAGCAGCAGGCGCCTGGTAGGCTACTATCCCGCCAAACTTATCCGTACTGACCCGGAGTAGCGAGCGCGAGTTTATGTGGGGAGCTCTGCGTTTTCGTGCTGGCGGTGACGTCGGCGTTGGCGTAGAGACCCTCAAAATCTGGCGGGGACCGCGCGGCTTATTGCTCCTGCTAGGCGAGCCGAGCTTCTTGTTGCCCGAGCGGCTACCTTAGTGCTCGGTGTTGTGATTGCGCGACAAACATCGCACGGCGCGTTTGTTTTCCTCTGCGCACACTTATAATGACAGGGCCGTTTGCAGATGGAGCACTCGTTGATGGGTTTCACACATACTCCGCCGCAAACGACACATGTCGCAGAGGAAGACGTACCTGCGCTTGGAGAGGGCATGATGGTCTGCTCGCTTTTGTTCTGACGTGCTCGTTGTTTATATAGGTGTAGTGATGGTGAGCCCGTGTTCGTCTGTGCGTGTGCTGTACGCGACAAAAAGGCAGCCGCCTCCTTCCTAACCTCTCTCAGCGGAATTGACGTTTTATAAGGTCTCCCTGACTCGTTAGGATGGAGCCATACAGATGTGCTCCGGTAGCATGGAGCCTGCGGGAGACTGGTTCCGCTAGAATCAGTATAGACGCACGTAAGTATGCGAAAAGAATAAATAAGTAAGAGCGTCTAGAAAGGCGTGTTGTCACTTACCGATCCAGAGAGAGAGGAAGGAATTAATAGAGGAATTGGCGCGATTTATCGGGAACAGTAGACGAATTAAGAAAACGTTTTGTGTCGTTTGTTAGGAAAAATGCCGAATTATTTGTCGATAAGCCACAAGACAAAGAGGGTTACGATGAAAAACTAGACATCACAACAGATGAAGAAAAGAAATTCAAGGAATTTATTTACGTATTTAAATCACAACAAATTTCGACGCCTACCGCGAGAGTATTAAACACAATGCGGAAATGGAATTGCCATTTTGATGGCAAAGATATTTATTCTTTTCTTGATAGAGTTGAAGAGTTAAGTAAAGCATACGAGTTTAACGAAAATCAATTAATGAAGGGGTTTCCGGAATTAATACTTGGTGATGCGTTGCTTTGGTATAGGAATGAAGCGGTTAATTTAACATCATGGGGAGAAATCGAAAAAGCAATAAGGGATTATTTTTTATCGCACGAAGAAACTCGAAATTTAAGTACACAAATACGAGAGAGAAAGCAAGGTCAAAATGAATCAATTAAGGCTTTCGTGTCTTTTTTGGCCACATTAATGCGTCGTCATGGGAAAATGGACGCGGAAGAAAGGCGTTTAAAAAACATAAATGCTATTTTCATGTACCTCGAAGTTATGATTATAAGATTGTTCTGAATGATTATGGAAAACTATTTTTGATAAAATTAAAATATTTCCCTGAGCGGATTCTTTTTTTGCCTAGAAAAACCTATTTGAAATACTAAAAATTGGTAAAATTCTATTTTCAAGTTAATAAGACCATATAATTACTTTATATAAATGAGTTATATGTAAATTGAAACTACTAATGAGAAGTCAACCAAGAAATAAATCAAAGAAACTATTTTTTTATATTTAAATCTATATATTTATAAAACAAATAGATTTCATAAAAAAAATCGCATACATAATGTTCTAGTTTTAATATTAGTTTGTTATAAAAGTCTGTAGTAAGTATAATATACATAATATTTAAATGTGATTGTAGAATACATAATTTGAAATATACAATGTACAATAATATATAATAGCTATATAATAATTCTATTATAATTAAACGTGCCTACTGTTATATTTATGATACGGCGAAAAAAACGCAACATAACACTGAATAATTCTCATTTCTAAAACTACATTGAGAAACATATTAATGTCCTTGGTATGCGCGCTTTTTGATCATGCAGTGTTAACAATAACAAGCAGTTATGTGAAGCTGTACGCGACGTGAATAAGTATAATAGTAGGCACGTTTAATTATTATAATACAGTAATTATATAGTTATTGTATATTATTATTTGTTGTATATTACACATTATGCAGTCTACATTAATATAACAATATTATATATATTATACTTACCATAGTTTTTATAACAAATTGATATTGAAACTTGAACATTATGTATACGAATTTTTGATGAAATATTCATAGATAGATTTAAATTTAAAAAAGAAGTTTCTTTGATTTATTTCTTGGTTGACTTCTCATTAGTAGTTTCAATTTACATATAACTCCTTTATATAAAGTAATTATATGGTCTTATTAACTTGAAAATAGTATTTTACTGATTTTAAGTATTTCAAATAGGTTTTACTAGGCAAAAAAGAATCCGCTCATGGAAATATTTTAATTTTATCAAAAATAGTTTTCCATAATTATCCAGAACAATCTTATAATCATAACCTCGGGGTACCTGAAAATAGCATTTAAGTTTTTTAAACGCCACCGTGGTTCATGAACTCCATGTTAGATCAAGTAGAAGGAGCTCGATTTTGTCCACCATTGACCTTAAAATAGATGCCGTTTGGACTGCATGCAGCAGGTGCAACGTTTCAAAGACTTATGGATAAAATAATAACACCGGATATGGCAGAAAATGTTCTTGTTTATTTAGATGACATAATCATAATTTCAAAAACATTCGAGAAACATTTAAAATGGATAAACATAGTATTGGAACGCCTTAAAAAGCACGATTACGACCGAATTGGGAGAAATGCAGTTTCGCCAAGAGAGAATTAAAATATTTAGGTCACGTAGTAGATGAATTTGGAGTAGGCACAGATCCCGAAAAGGTGGCGACGATTCAAAACCTGTCAACTCCCACTAACGTTAAAGGAGTAAAGGGATTTTTAGGTATGATTTCGTGGTATAGAAGATTTATACCTAATGTCTCGAACGTTACTGCACCCTTGCAGAAACTGATTAAAAAGAAAGCAAAGAATATGTACGCTCTTGCGATATTTGCAAAAGATTCAAGGCCAGCCAGCAACCCATAATTTTATGTTAAATTTAGTTATTAAACCCGAACCTTGTATTTTATGTATATATATATATATATATATATTTGTTAACTATTTTTTTGAGATTTGAATAAATAATTCGATTCATTAAAATAAATAATTTAGTCTGTCTCTTCATTTTAGTTTATTAAAATTGTACTCATTTTATTTCAAAGGCCCGAGAAAAAGCGAACTGCGCTCCTTCTCGATGCGATTCACCTTACGGCGAACTGAGCCATAAGGTTAAGAAGACGTGAATTGATGGTCTCGTAGGATTAAAAGCGTTTTAAGCTTGTGTCTCGAGTAGGAAGCGTGGGCGCATTGAGCGCACGCTTGAAAAGTATCACCACACCTCACCCTAATCCTAATCGAAAAGAACCCGGTTGTTACAACCTTTTTAATCTCCCCATTCCGCGAGCTTTAGCCAAATGTAAACATCTCAAACGCTTTATTTTTTCCTAGTCTGATCTTCAATGCTATACTTAATCATTTAATTCTCTAGAATTCTTTCCTAATATAATTCTTGATGAAGGTTGTCGTATTCAGAATGCTTGTAACCATAAATCTTCTTTCCTCGAGCTTTCCCACGACTCCCTTGAAAACTCGCCTCCCTTCTACACGGATGGGTCAAAGGGCTCCGAGAGAATCTGCGCTGGTCTTGCGGTCCATAACCCCCAGTCAGACGTCAATCTTAACCACTGAATCTCTCTCAATTATGCATCCCTTGCATACACTGAATCTCGTTCAATTATCTTTACAGACTCTCTGTTTCCTTGAAGCTGTTAACCACTTTTTATCTCCTCCCCAGTAACCGCCATCTTCAAAATCAATAAGCTTTCTTCAAAAAACTCCCAAGTCACTCTCGTTTTCTCCGATTTTTAGCCGTTAATTAATTCAGCTGTTTTTTAGCTTTCTTCATTCTCGTTGTCCAAGCACAGGTATTTTTTACTTTAAATATTGCCTTTTATCTCTCGAAAGCCGTGGTTCCACTCCTCCCACATTGAGCGACGAGAAATTAGCACTTTCCCTCAGATGAGAAGCAACCACTATAATCTTGCAACCAGTCTCCACCGAAGGAATCTCGTTAACTCTTCCCTTTGCCCTCCTGCCAAGAGGACAAGGATCTGGACCATGTCTTCTGGGCCTGTCCCTTATTTGATGCTTAACGCCTTACCCTTATGAGAAATCTTCGTAAACGCAAACTCTTTCCCCCTTTCAACAACACCAGCTTTCTTAACCCCCCCCCCCCCCCCGACCCAACTCCGATATTGTAAACGTTCTTGATTTTCTCTCAAATTGTAATCTTTTTATTTAACCCTTTTTGCTTTTTGCTTTGTCATATTTAGGTACATCTCTTTCTGCTTTATTTTTTTTTGTTTTTGTTTTTATACTCCTCCTTTTATTTCCCCCTCTGCCTCTCTGTTTTATATTTCAACTCTCTAGCAACTTTTGAAATCTTTCGCCCTTCTGTAGTTCATCATTTCAACATTGATGGTCGCACGATCTTCGGTACCAACCAACCCAAAAGAAGAAGATACATTTGCTTCCCTGTTGAACTATAAGTACTGCCAATCTTGTACTCATCGGCTCTTTTAAGGCGATTTTTCACCGCATTACACTTTCGGGTGTTTTCTTTCAGGCTTACTTACATGCACACAATTGCAAGCCATAAATAAATGATTTTTGCGCTCGATCGCACTTGTATCTAATTTTATTTTGCAACGCTTGCGACCAAATTTCATCAACTAAAGTTGTCATCCCTGGAGATTCCCTGGACACATGCGCATCTCTTCAATCATCTCGTCGCACTGCAGCTTCTACAGGGGCCGATAGAAAACACTTTAACTAAATCATTTTTTTTTTCACAAAATGGCGTCAAGAACATCAAATTTTTATTAAAATCTTAACTTATAGTTTTCTTGAAAACTATAATCTTTAGGAAAAAATTGGAACAAAAAAGTCTTAGGATTAGTTCAGGAATACACTCAAATTTCTTCAGAATTTTTTGAGACAATTTTTGATTTTCTAAAAAATACGAAAAATTCTATATTTCAAAAATATCTTAAAGATGATATCTTCTCGGTATCATTGCAAAAAAAAATTGGGATGAAAAATTTGTTCGAAAATTCGACCGAGGCGAAGCCGAGGTAGACAAACGTGTGATCTGAGGCCTTTTTATACAGCGTAAGGTACGTATTCTATTTTTCTGCTGGACGATCCCCGAAAGTTATATCTTCCTCTCGCGCAGCGGCCGTGAAGTTGCGCTTTCGGGGCCGAAGGGCAGAAAAAGTATTTTTTTTTTTTTGAGAATTTCATTGGTACAATCAGAAAGAGAAGATGTTAAGCAATAAAAATAAATGCGTATTAACTTTTTCTAGTGTCGAACAGTTTTAGTTATTGGCCGTCAAAAAGGAGTGTACCGGTAGTACCGTTTAAGGCTTAATTCGATCGTGCGCGTTGCAGCAATTTTAGAAATCTTATATATAAAATTCTCGAAACAATACATACATATTAATTTAGTTTATCTCACCTGACCATTGAACTAAGTTCTTGAATGATTTCTTGTCTATGCTGCTGTACTCTAACTGTAGCAGCATATCGAGAAGGGTGAGCGTCCATGCTACCTACTACTGCGGCTATACTAGGTTTTTTGTTATCACCGGCTGGTGGATGAGTGACATCCGCACCAAGGAATATAACAGGTTCATTAAATACTTTTGGTCTGATGCTTGGTACTAAAATACTATTAATTCCACCTAACTTCACATTGATTTTCAAACATAAATTTGATAATGTCTGTGGAGACGTTTTATTAACATTTTTTGCTTGTACACATTGCGTTGCCATTCCTAGTAAGGTATCTCCAACTCTTTTTACTTCCGCTAAATTAAAAATATATTATTAATATTAAGGCAATGTTGTTGAAGTTCCGATAAATTCATGGTTTATAAACTTACCATATACCGGTGTTTTTCCCGGTAATACAACGCAGACAAGCTGCAAAGCTTGAAAAGTCGATTTTAAATATCTGAACATAGGCTCAACTTGATCTGGTCCAGTAGCATATTTACAAAAGCATGGTTGTCCTATAATTGGCATTCCTGCATCATTACTAATTTTTTGAAGCTGTAGTGTAAATGAACGCAAAGCATCTTCACGAACTGTTCGCTGTGGAGCAAAGCATGCAATAGCCCACACTCTAATTTCAACTCCTGTGAAAAATTGCTTTCCTCGCATATCCCAAACTCCTTGATTTGGCAATGCCTGTTGTTTTGTCTTAAAAATAAAAGGAAGTAGATTTAAAAATTATTTTAGGAAATTTATACTTATTTGTTTACAAATTAGAAAAACAATAATACTAATTATTAATAGAGACAACTAGAATTATCACTTCGACGCCCCGTACGAAGAAAATCCCCTGTCTGCATTTTGGCGACGAAGAAAATCTCCTCAGCTGATTTCCCGACGAAAATTATCCTTTTTAGAACTTTTGCGGCGAAAAATATCCTTTCTTACATTTTTGCGGCGAAGAACATCTTCTTGAACGATTTTGCGGCGAAGACTAGCCCCTCTAGCATTTTTGCGACGAAGAAAATCTCCTTAGCTGATTTTCCGACGAAAACTATCCTTTTTAGAACTTTTGCGGCGAAAACTATCCTTTCTAGTACTTTTGCGGCAAAAACTAGCCTGTCTTGTCTCTGGCGTTTTTGCGCTTTATTGAAATAAAATAAATGAAGTAAAATCGCTGGTATACTAATAATTAGCTATGGTTTTAGTTAACGAATAAGCCAAAAATAAGCCATGAATAAACCAACGTTTAACATTAAATTGTATAAAAAAAGGATAACACAAAACGTAAAATAAAATAATTTGTTTAAATAAATGCACCCTCGATTAAAAAGTATGGGATAGTATTGGTAGAAAATTGTTTTATAAGATTGTAGGAGATCTTTTTCGTCGGAAAAATCAGCGAGGGGATTATTTTCGTCGCAATAGTGTAGAATGAGATCTTTTTCGTCGGAAAAATCAGCGAGGGGATTATTTTCGTCGCAATAGTGTAGAAGGAGATCTTTTACGTCTGAAAAATCAGCGAGGGGATTATATTCGGCGCAAATTTTGGAAGGGATTTTCTTCGCCGCAAAACTGAAAAGAGATTTTCTTCGTAGGAGGCGTCGACTTCATGACATTTTATTTTAACTGGTATAGGACTTAAAGCTTCAGTTGATTGAAGCTCAAGAGATTGCTAAAATGTAGTGTCACAGTACCGGGAGTGTATCTAAGCGGGTGAGATAGTCATTTATGACAGTTAAGGTTTCAATCGTCTCATAAGTGTTGGAAAATCCTACATTATAATAATACCCAGCAGCGATGTACAAGAGTTTTGCAAAAAATTGTTTTATAATGTTTGTAAATATAGTGATTTTGAAATTCACTTATTTTGAAATATACTTATTTTGAAATTCAATAAATCTATTAATTTATTTACTTTTATAATTACATCAACTTATAAAATATATAAAACTCTTACTTACTTGCCCACTGAGGGAACTTACGCGCCCTCCGTATTGAAGCTTTGGCGGAGGTAAGATTCTTCCGCGAACTTCCATCATATTATTTGAAATAGTCAGACCGAATTCTTGAACGTAAGAATCATTATTAAAATCAGCTCGTCTGACGAGATTGTTTATTTCTCTTTCTCGATCTGGGGCTGAACGAGCAGTAGCTTTTATCATTGTGGATGTTTGCATATCGGTTAATTTCTTTATACATCGCTGACCTGCTACGATGTTACAAACCTGAATTGTAAACAAAAATTCAATATATTTAGTCTATTTCAGAGATACGTATTTACAAAAATTAAAATAATAATATAAAAAAAATAAAAACCTCTAAAGGTAAGTATGTATGCTTGTGCTCTTGACCAACTTGAAGGCATGGTAGATGCGGATAACGTAATTTCATTTTGTACTTATCTAAAAAATACTTAGAAACGGTACATTCAACTGTTTGACCATTTTCTAATTGAAGAGGAAATCTAAAAAACATAATACATTGCATTTAAAAAATTCACTAAAAAGGAAATGGTGATATTCACTGAAAATGAAATTGAATTACACTATAGGATCAACCAATTTTCCATGCATTTTCACAGAAAGTACACATAAGTAATTAATTTTTAATTGTTTATCAATAAATCAATGGCTCCTATTCATATAATGCTATTTGAAAAAGCAATTTCATACAATGCTAATTCAAAAGAATGTTTCATATCATTATATTTCAAAAAGTTCATTCATACAATGCCATTTGAAAAAATGGTTTTATACAATGCTATTTCAAAAAACGGTTTCATATGATCCCATTTCAAAACAAATTTCATATATTTCTATTTCAAAATACAATTTCATATGATCCTATTTCAAAACGCAATCTTATTGAATGATGTGTAATAAAGTGAGTGTCAAAATAAATGTATCTCAATTAGAAAAAATCTATTAATTGTCTATTGCTAAAGTAGTTGCAGTATTATTTATTGTTATTGAGTTATTGCGATTTAAAGTTATTGTAATAGAGTTATTGAGTTAAGGTTAAGAAGCAGCTTCTATTTTCTAAAACCAACAAAAAAAACCACTGCCAATTCATTGGCACGTAACTCTTAACCTTAACTCTATAACTTTGTTACGATAACCTTAACTCTGAATCAATAACTCAATAACAATAAATAATACTACAACTACTTTAGCAATAGACTATTATAGGTTTTTTCTAATTGAGATACATTTATTTGACACTCACTTTATGACACATCATTCAATAAAATTCAACAAGCATCATATGAAATTGCTTTTTCAAATAGCATTATATGAATAGGAGCCATTGAAATATTATAATATATTTAAATGTTATTTTATATACACACACGCATGCGCATACACGCAGGGTGTCCAAAAAGTTCTGTTGTGGTGTAGGTTATAATTGGGATGGTAAATTTTGTCCAGAAGACTTTATTTAAATAAATCACAGTTATAATCCAATAAAATAGTTCACAGTAACTAATAAATGGCATTTAAAATTGGTTGGCACTATTAAACAAGAGTATACAAATTAATATAAATTGTACGTAAATTTAAAATAACTATGAACATATTAGACAAGCACTGGTATAGATGTTGGCTGGTCGGAAGCCAAAACCCAAGTCAGTGTGTATAGGTGGCAGTGTCTCTGCTCCTTTTTCGTAGACTATAAAACTATTTGTGTACGTGTATACTTGTATCGTTGTATTCATGAGTACATTGGACAATGAGCCAAACGTTGATAAAAACCATTAATTGCATTTTGGATAATTTCGGTAGGAATTAAAGCGGAATTATTTCAAATAAAGTTGACCTTGAGATGACCTTGAAGGACAAGTGCATTACTTTTTGAATGAAGAATATTTCACTCTTTAGAAGAAGAAGAAGAAACCGAAACTTAATATTTTAATGTCAAAAATTGAAAATGAGAAATATTTTACATTTGAAAATACACGTAAAACACAGTCATAAATAACTTATGTTTTTCAACCAACATATGCAAACATTTCTTTTATGATTTTCCAATAAAAAAATTGAAATTGCTGACACAATTGTTTCTTTTTCTGGAATTTGTACAAGCTTCTGTAAGTTTATAGAAAACAGTACCAAGAGGAGTAACCATCATTAACATCAACATTTTATTTTAGATTTGATAAAAGTAATTTTTATTATTTTTTCTTGCTTTCTTACCTCTCAATTTCGAGATTTTTTATAAAACATATAAATAGAAGTGAAAATGAGCGGCCTTAGTGAAAAGGAAACAATATCAATTTTCATGATAAGAGGCTGGGGTGCGGTAGTCTGATCGGGCTGGGACGTGAAAAATCTTTTCAAGGAAATATTTAGAGGTGGGCAAAATGCTGTTCAAATTTCAAAATCAACCGTTCAACGAACTGTTCAACAGTTTGGTCGAACAGATAATTCAGTCCAGAAATTCAGAAAATCCGCGGACTTCAATTCGACGAGTTTCTGAAGAGCAGACAGGTGCGAGTAAATCATCTGTGCATAACATTCTTCGGAAGACAAATTTTCATCCGTTCAAAGTAAAACTTCTTCACAAGTTGAACGAGGATGACTTCGATCGTCGCGATGAATTTTGCGAAGATATTATGTTACGCATAGATGAAAATCCCGAATTCCCATTAAATATGGTCTTTTCAACCTTCATTTGGGCACAAAAGCATGGAGAATGGCCAGCAAGATCATCTAATCTAACACCTCTTGACTATTTTCTGTGAGGTTATGTCAAAGATCGAATATACAGAACCAAAACTTAAAATCTAGAAAACGTATGCGCTAAACCTATCACCCTAGAATGCGCTTTAATTACTACCGAAATCAACCAGAATGTGATTAATGGTTTTTATCATCGTTTGGTTCATTGTCGCGAAGTGATAAAAACCTTGTGCATTCTGTAGTTTATCTAATCATGAGAGGCAAGGAAACTCTACTCAAGCACCCCTAAAAGTTAGATTCAAGGCAACTCACGTTAACCCATTAAGTACCAAATGTACATGACGTAGACACTTGACTTGGATTTCATGTCATACTTTTATTTCTTCTTCGATTTTTATAAAAATTGGTTTCCAAATAGTTTTGAGGGTGCTCTATTAGAAAATTTTGAGGTTTTTTCGAAAAAATAAAAAACAAAAAAAATATGGCCGACTTAAACCAAAAAACATGGAAATTTTCGAAAAGTTTTTTCGGTTTTTGCTTCGCCAAATATGTGAAAAATGTCCAGACCATCGGATTTTTACTTTAAAGGTGGCATGGATATCTATTCTTTCAACCCTCGTCGGTTTTTTTGAAAAATCTTTTCTAGAAAAAAAGATATGGCCGCCTGAATATCGGAAAATTTTCTAAATATATAAATATTTGCTAAAAAATGGGTTATTCATGAAAAAACTTCTATTGTATGATAAAAAATGTTTCAAAAACGTATAAACACTAAGATTATAATTGTTTAACCTAAAAAATCAATCTTTTTTAGTGATTTTCGACAGTTTGATGATATTTTAATAGTTCTTATAATTTTAAAGTAACTTTTTACGAAGTTATAATTTTAATGAGACTTAAATTATGAAAATTTTTGAAAATTTTGAATTTTCAAAAATTTTCATAATTTAAGTCTCATTAAAATTATAACTTCGTAAAAAGTTACTTTAAAATTATAAGAACTATTAAAATATCATCAAACTGTCGAAAATCACTAAAAAAGATTGATTTTTTAGGTTATGCTGGATATGTAATCAGCCATTTTGAAAATTTTATCATTAAACAATTATAATCTTAGTGTTTATACGTTTTTGAAACATTTTTTATCATACAATAGAAGTTTTTTCATGAATAACCCATTTTTTAGCAAATATTTATATATTTAGAAAATTTTCCGATATTCAGGCGGCCATATCTTTTTTTCTAGAAAAGATTTTTCAAAAAAACCGACGAGGGTTGAAAGAATAGATATCCATGCCACCTTTAAAGTAAAAATCCGATGGTCTGGACATTTTTCACATATTTGGCGAAGCAAAAACCGAAAAAACTTTTCGAAAATTTCCATGTTTTTTGGTTTAAGTCGGCCATATTTTTTTTGTTTTTTATTTTTTCGAAAAAACTTCAAAATTTTCTAATAGAGCACCCTCAAAACTATTTGGAAACCAATTTTTATAAAAATCGAAGAAGAAATAAA
Source organism: Sycophila sp. Sp_5 (assembly GCA_018906775.1). Classification (NCBI taxonomy): domain Eukaryota; kingdom Metazoa; phylum Arthropoda; class Insecta; order Hymenoptera; family Eurytomidae; genus Sycophila; species Sycophila sp. Sp_5. Next base: position 112,421 of record JACCID010000261.1, on the reverse strand, counting down.
AGTATGACATGAAATCCAAGTCAAGTGTCTACGTCATGTACATTTGGTACTTAATGGGTTAATCAAACACCCCAGAGGAAACAGATCTTACTAGGCCTACGTCGTTGTTTTTCGGAAACGCTAAAAGTAAGAATAAGGATGGTAGTAAGGTCATCATTTTAAAAAATACTAATTTAATGTACAATTTCCCGCTCTATCGATTTCCGGTATTAAAGTGGGATTTCCGATTAAAAAATTAATTCACCTTGAAATAACTTTGAAAATCAAGTAAAGGACGAGTAGGAGGTCAAGGTGAAGGTCGGTACCGTATTACTTGTTGAATACTACAAAAATAAAGCTTTACCGATGAAAAATATATTTAAAGATACGTCAATATCTTGTTAGGGGTAAATGACCTCGTAAGTAGCCCTGAAGGTCAAACTTATACTGTGACCTAAGAATATATCTTAACGTAAAATTAGGTTTTCCATTTGAAAAAAAAAGTTGACCTTGAATGCTTAAAGGTCAAGCTCAAGGTCAAATCCAAGGTCACTATCCGGATTCCTCGTTCAAAGTTACTACAGGAATGGCCTTAAGGGGGCCAGCCTGGGTTAAATTGAAAAAAATACACTATCCAGTATAATAGGTATAACAATTGTATTCATTACTTTTGATTGCTGGAACTTTTTACACTTTAACTACTCGCACAATTTAAGCTATTTATTCATTATTAAGATCCAAACAGTGTCGTATTAGTATAAGATCCAAATAGTAGTAGTCCTCTAGTATTTTTCCATCAAAAACATTTAAAATTTTTATATATTTGTCCACTTACCACAGCTTTTTTTCTGAATAAAGTAACTTATATGTCATAGGACCAGGTTTAAATACTCTTCATTACCTGCACTTCAGATGTATCGGATCACTTTTCTGAAAAAAATTACATACAAGGTTATTGTAGACATTTTCGTGCAAAATATTAGTAATTGCCAAATATTTTGGTTACTTTATTGAGAAAAAAGCTGTGGCAAGTGGACAAATAAATAAAAATTTTAATTGTTTTTGATGGAACGATACTAGAGGTAAAGAACACTGTTTGGATCTTTATAATGAATAAATAGCTTAAATTGTGCAAGTAGTTAGAGTGTAAATAGTTCCACCAATTAAAAGTAATGAATATAATTGTTATACCTATTATACTGGAAAGTGTATTTTTTTCAATTTAACCCAGGCTGGCCCCCTTAATCTCTTCAGAAATATTTATATCTTGAGACTTACTGGGATGAATCGGAACTTTTTGGACACTCCGTGTGCGTGCGCATGTGTGTCTTCCTACATTATATAGTTATAATGCCAGAATGGAGGTCCGAACTCCTCCACTCCCCTCATTAATTTTTTAAATTTTACGTTGTATTTATTATTCTAAACGAGTTTTCTTAACTATTTAAAAATCCCTCCTCACCCCTCCTCACCCTTCCACGCAGAGCTTCCACAGTCTCTCCTCAGTTACCTCCTCATTATTTAACCCTGCCTCAGCCCCTCCTCAATTTTTATGAAAGTAGTAATAGTGTGATTTTAGCTCCAAAAGATGTAGATATCATTGAAATTAACCCATTAGTGCCGACGCGGACATTTTTGGACACTCGATATTTCCGAGTGGATTTAAAAATACGAGATCAAAACATATTTCATAAAATGTCAAGTGTCCAAAAACTAATGGGTTAAGGGGAGGTCGTACCATCCTACATTACCGACCGCGATACGAATCGCTGTTTCCAACTTTTCTCTGTCATTTATTAGTGAAATTACGCACAAATTAAATTCCATTCAAAAAATTCATTGAAGAAGAGGGCTCAACTAAGATAATTGTACTACGGAGTCAAAAATCGTCGCTACCTTACTAGCAAATAAGCAATGGCGCTGCGATCGTTCAACTCAACATCGTTTTATGCCAAATTAAAAAATTTATTAATTTTATAATTTTTAACTCCGTATTACAATTATCTTAGTTGAGCCCTCTTCTTCAATGAATGTTTTGAGTGAAATTTAATTTGTGCGTAATTTCACTAATAAATGACAGAAAAAAGTTGGAAACAGCGATTCGTATCGCGGTCGGTAATGTAGGATGGTACGACCTCCCCTTAATAATGAATTTCTTAATCGTATACCGATATCATCCCCGGAATATTTAATCATTGACATAGCAGAAAACGATAATAATGAAATTTTAGCAAATATAATTCCAATAGAATTTTTGAACTCGTTAACTCCTAATAGATTAATTCAACATACATTAAAATTAAAAAAGGTGCAAATATAATGTTGCTGAAGAAATTAAATCTAAATATTGCTTTTAAAATGAAATAATGGTTGTAAAAAATTATTTTTTAGAAATTGACTGAAAAAGTAAATATATTCAATTATAACGCTAAAGCAAATGGGTAAACTAATTTTCGTGGTGCATAGGTAAAAACAAAGAGGGGAATTATCAAAAATGGGGGGGGGGGTTGACAAGAGGAGCGAGTAGGAGAGGTACCACCCTAGTATATATGTACATATATATATATTTCCCTATATTAAATAGTTATAAGGTCAAAACTAAAATTATCCCCCTCCTCCCCCCTCCTCCACCCTTCCTCTTTCTTCTTTTCCTCTCCTCATTTTTTTCATTAATTTATGTTATATTTATCATTTTAATGATGTCTTTTCATATATTTAAAAAATATTTTTGCTCCTCTTCAACTATCCTCCCCCCTCCTCCCCCCTCCTCAGTAACATCCTCATTATTGAACCCCTCCTCAACCCCTCCTCAATTTGTATGAAATTGTAATTTTAGCTCCAAAAAATGTGGATAAAAAATTTACAATAAATTTCTTAATCGTATAGCGATTCACTCTACGGTATATATTGAATCATTGACATAGCAAAAAAAAGATAATAAAAATAAAATCAATTATATTGCTAAAGCAATTGGGTAAATGAAGTTTTATATCGTATACAGTTAAGAAAAGGAGAAAAATGCACCAATTATTTTCAAAAATACGTCTGTGTCGCAAAATGGGGGGTGGACGAGCGGAGCGAGTAGGGGGGTACCCCCCCCTAGTATATATATATACTGATTATATATATTCTGAAAACTGGTTCACTAAATATTAGTGGAAATTTAGCTGATATTTCAGCGAAAACTGATTCACTAAAACAATTAGTAAAAAGCAGCTTATTTTCAGTGAAAATTTCACTGGATGGAATTTAGAGAGTTGAAAAGAGATTTTTAACTACTAAGTTGGCCTTCCAAGCGAGTTACAAAACAGTTCTGCGTACATTTTTCTAAGAAATTGATGAAGGGATTGTAGCGTGCGTGCTTTCTGCAGCTGTGTGGCAGAAGCAACACTGTCCACTAGCGAAAACAAGGGGATTAGTCGCCGAAGCGTCGGATACCTTTTTATTACTTTTAACCGTAATAAAAAGGGGTCCGTACAGGTATACGCTAATCCGCTTGTTTTGACATAATTCACGTTCGGCCCGCTCCATATGCTCGGTCCCAACTACCTTTTTGCCCGTGTTATCGTGGGAGGAATTTCCCCCTCTCTGCGATTTTCCGAGGGCATGTAGGGTGCGTACGGAGGGCTAACGAGTACGCTTGCTTGGAATTCCGCCGCGTCGAGATCCCGCCTCCATGCCCGATCTGTGTGCCGTCCGACAAGCGCATTTTGTATTTCACTATATTGTACTTTTGTGTGTGTGCAAATAAATATACAGGGTGTTCGAAATGTTCCGGACCCCCCACTTATAACATAAAGTAAGCATTTTGGAAAAAAATGTTAAATACAAAAGTTGTTAACTTTTGAAGGTTGAACTAAATGATGACCTTGGATTTGTTATTGGTTATCATTTTCAAGGTCATTTAAAGGTCATCTTCAGTTTTTTAAATAGGGACCCCTATTTTTTATTTCAGATTCTGAAAGAGCACAAAATTTTACATCTGGATATGTATCCACGTTATGGCTCAAAATGACCTACAAAGGTCATTTAGTGGTTAAATGATTATTTAGTAGCAGAAAGCCAAGAAATCCCGATTATTAAGAACTTTGGGTGTATCTGACAAATACTAAAGTAATTTGATTTTGCAAGACAAACTCCGATAATTAGCCAATTGTGGACCCTCAAAATGGCTAAAAGAATCTGAAGTTTGGTTAACGATTTTGATTAAAAAATGATTCGCTTACTCGTTTGTCAAAATTCTGGTTACGCAAAAATTCCTTACTAAATAGCAGGGAACGGAGAAATTATTATATTTAAAAAATAGGACCAACGAGAAGAAACTTCGTAGTCCAGTCGATAGAGCTTTATTTTTTGAGAAAATCTGTTTGAAATGGTGTTGTTAATGATCAAAAAGTTTGCTACCGCGATCGGAGTTAAAATACAATTGTTATCAACAAGTTACGGTGAGCGGAGCGATTTTTTTGAGATTTTCTTCTTTAGCTCTGTCAGATCACTTTGCACAAAAAAGTAATAAGGACAAAAATTATTCGTTATTAAAATACCTATAAAATGGTTCCGGTCTAATATTTATAATTGCAAAACTAAATTTTCAGTATAGCTAAATCCCCGAATATCCCATGTTTTTCTTTTTAAGTAAAAATTCAAATATTCTAAATCAGTCAAAATGGATGACGCTTTTGTAAAAAATAGTTAAACTTATGTAAAATAAGCTCCCAAAATTCAGTATTTACAAAACTGTTTGTTTAATGACGTATTATACATTCTAAATCTGAACAATTATTGTATATTATTGAATAATTTTGCCATGATTGTGCAAATATATAACTGAGGTGAATAGATATAAAATGCAATTGATTAAAATCAGTTGCAACCTTTTTTGCTACTTTGCTATTGTTCTTATGTGTTCCCGACATAACATACTCCTCCCGTTGAGAGAATAGCGATCGAATCTTTAAATATTTTCATTATTGTTTATCTTAAGGTCCATAAAAATTGTCAATAATTGGTAATAACGCTAATTTTTTTACATTGCGTTTTAAAACACTAGCACTAGTTTTCACTGTCACTGCTCGGATGATTCCGTCGTCTCCAGGATGTATCTCACTGACTCGACCCATGAGCCATTACATTGAAGGCAGGTTGTCATCTCTTAGAAGCACCAGCGAGTTCTTTTTTATTGAGTGCTCGCCTGATGTCCATTTGTGACGAATGTTGAACTCGTTGAGGTACTCTTTGTACCAGCGGTTCCAAAAATGTTGGTGAACCTTTTGGATATGTTGCCATTGCGATAATCGATTGCCCGCAGTATCAGTAAAGTTTATTTCTGGTAAGCTCGTGAATGATTCGCCTATCAGGAAATGACCGGGAGTTAGAGCGGAAGGATCATTCGGATCAGTGGACATCGGAGTGAGGGGGCGAGAGTTTATAATGGCTTCTATTTCTATAATTAATATACTGAATTCTTCAAAGGTAAATAAAAGGTCAGTGACCACACGTTTTGTGTGATGTTTTAATAATTTGACAGTTGATTCCCACAATCCTTTGAAGTGAGTTGATAACGGTGGCGTGAAATGCCATTCTACTCCTTCATTCGATGAAAATCTATTAATTTTTTCTTTGTTTGCTGCAATTTCTTGAATTTCTTGATTTTCACTGAATTCGTTTTTTGCCCCTACGAAGTTTGTGCCGTTGTCTAAATAAATTTTTGCTGGTTTTCCGCGTCTCGCGATAAATCTACGCAAGGCTGCAAGAAAGCCTTCGGTGCTTAGATCACTTACGACTTCTAGGTGCACCGCCTTTATAGCCAGGCATACGAACACAGCTACATAAACCTTGATTTTTTTTTGGGTTTCCATATTTTTTTTCTTTTATTAGAAAGGGCCCGCAGTAATCTATACCTACGTTGGCAAAAACTCTAGCCTTCTGTAATCGGACCATGGGTAAATCGCCCTTCAAGTACTCAGCGGTGGGTGGATTTGCCTTAAAACATGTTGTGCAACCCTTTAGGACCTTACGTATCTGGCTTTTGCCGTCTATGATCCAGTATTTCTGTCGAATTGCACATGGAGTTCCGTGGATACCAATGTGATGACTGCTTGTGTGTATGGTCTGTATAATTAAATTGGTTATGTGATTTGATCGAGGAAGAAGGATCGAATGTTGATGTCCATATGACAAATCGGCGGTTTTTAGCCGTCCGCCAACTCGCAACATTCCTTCTTTATCAAGAAATGGGCTCAAAGAAAGCAATTTACTGGATTTCTTCAAGTCCTGTCCGTTTTTGAGATTTTTAATTTCGGCTTGAAATTGATCTTCTTGGATTATTTTAACAATTTTTCGTTCGGCCTCTTTCAAGTCATGTGGTTGTAAATTGCCGCCATTGTCTCCCCTTGGTTTCGCGTCATTACCCTTTTTTGTCTTATTTTTTGCAGGTTCTTCTACCTTTTGTTTCGGCAATCTTTTAACGCGTCTATATAGAAAATCTATCATTTCTTGGAGCGTAGCAAATCTTCCCTTCTTCTCGACTTCATCCCATTTATCGAGTGTGGCACTGTCAAGCTTCTCAACGAGAAGTTGAACCAATAACTCTTCTGATAGATTGATTTCTAATGATTTTAAGCTACGTTGAGTTGCATATCATCTGCTAGTTACCGAAGTCCGTCAGCTGATTCACTCTCTTGCATAGCAAGTTGATGATAAGGCTTAAATGTCGAGCTATAATCGCGCTTTCGTCGGCGAAACATTTATTTAGCAGGTTCCATGCATGCGAAAGCTCTCGGCGGTCATGGGTAAAACCTTTATCTTTTTGGCCCCGATTTTAAGTAATGAAATTTTTGTACATTACTTAAATCGGTTTGATTATAAATCAAGGATTTGAAGTTGTTCTTAAAAGGCAGCCAATCTTCAAAGTTTCCGTCAAACGTCGGTAGACTTGTTTTTGGAATGATTATTTTACTAGATTCGCGATCCGATTTACGTATACTCGAATGTGTTGAAGAAATAGGAGACGGCACCGTCGCGGCGGTATTCTATATACGAATTTACTGAAGTAACTCTTCGGCCGTACTAATCGCGTTTAAATAATTTTCTTGTGTCTCAAATCTTTCTTGAGACAGATCATCGGTAATTTCTATTTCTTCAAGTAAATCGATCTGGTCTTGTATATTGTCTAATAGCGCGAAAGCTTCCTTTATTTTTTCTAACCTGACCTTGATTCTAATTTCTCCGGGATTATGAGTTTGGCACGATGCTAAAAACTTCACAAAATTAGTTAACTGACCCTTTATTATATGGCGCTGTTGTTTCAGCGATTTTAATTTTTCTACCGTAGTAGCCATTTTAAACGGAAAAGGAAAGAAACGAAGGTCGGCTTATCAATCAACGAACTTATGTTTCTTTTGGCGAACTGGTGGAGTCACCTTTTTAGAAGTTGTTTGCTCGGTGTCGACGAGATCGGTTGCTATCGTGGTTTTGGGACGGTTTCGTCCCGAGCTGGGCAGGAACCTTGCGACGCCTCGACGAAGATGAAGCTTCCTTGGCCTTCCGCCTTGATTCACGCCAATCGTTTTTCTTGGCGTTTTCTTTGGCTTCTAGGGACTTAGTCAAAATAATTGTGCATTTACCGTTTGGTGATTGTCACTTTTTCACTTATTTCTTGATAGCACCACAAATTATCCGGCTCGAAGGACCATGGTAAGTGTGCCGCGGTGAAAACTAATCCAAATCGGCATTTTAAAGGGATTCTTTTGGCAATCAAATGATGACGTTATGTTTTTTTTTTTTAAGGGATAAAGGTATTTAATATTTCTAATTAGAAAAAATTTACAAATGATATACACGAGTGGAGCACGGTGCTGAGTTATAGCTCACGTGCTGTCAGTTTGGACGTTCGACGACAACTCATCTCGATGATCCGCTTAATCTTGCAGGAAAAGCATCCTCTTCGGAAAGTAGCCCGTGGTGGGAGAGAGTAAAGCACTTCTGTGCATGTATTTTGTACCGCTAGACCCTTTTTTATGATACTTGCGCCCGCGCATCGGTACCCAGGTAGGCGACAACCCGAGGGTACTGTCGCCCGGTTCACATGTGCTCGGAAACCTTATGACGGGAAATTCCCGGTCCCGGATTCCTCCCAGAACGTGCTGACAAAGAAGACAATAAAGATTACCTTCCGAGGAGGACACCTTTTTAGGAGATTTGTTTTACTTTTATATTATTATTCGAATATCTTGTCATAATTTTACAAACATTAATCGCTTGCTTATGATAATGTACGGATATAATTATAAATATTTTACTATTTGTTTTACACTTAATTCCCGACATAACACTGAATAAGCTCCGGATTCGGATATAGCGGATCAAAATACATACAGATACATGGGTCTTGTCAAAACTAATGACTACTTTTTTTTGTGTACCGGTGTAATTATCATCTTGTTATCAATTAAAGATTTTGATAATTATCCAATGAGCAGTCTCGCAACAGTATTCACTCTGAAAGATCTCGTAATTGTGCCAAGATCCCTAATGGAATGTTACAAAGTGCGGAGAAAATGTACAAATGACTCATCTTTGTGAGTATGGCTAGCTCAGCACAATACGGTGTGCTCTCACATTGAATTGTCGACGACTGTTCGCGCGCGCCAGAGGTATTTTAAAGAATTTTTAGCAAACATCTACAAAATATTCTCACGTATATTTTTTTATAAGAATTATTCATCTACAGCAGAAAACATTTTTTATTAATTTTTTTTTCTCTGAAACTAATTGATCAAATACCTGTAAATATTTACAGTATGTATAACATTCAAAATGTTTTAACTTTTAAATGCTGAATTATAAAATTAATAAAAAATACATTGTTTAGTGTATAATATAATAAGAATGAAAGCAATTCTAGAAATAAAAGAAAAGACAAATCCTAATAATAATGTTATCCTTTTTTGCACTGGGAAAAAATTATTCTAAAAGTTTAAACGTGGTTTTCACCGAAGGTGCCCCTCCTCCCTTGGGTGGCGCGGCTACGGGCCACCGCTGAAGCCGACCTTCACATCTCACCAAAACTTCTCTGGAGGTTCAGCTTATTTTCTAATAACTAGAGAACAACCGTTGTGCCGCTCTAGTCTTTCGTTTGCTACTCGTTTAAATTCTAACCTACATTATAGTAATTATATTTTTCTATTTCTTTTACAGTAAATACTCTACAGTTTATCTCAATAATTTATATGGGCAGTAGCAAGATATGATGCTCTCAAAAAGTTTATTCTATACACAAATTTTTTAAGTTTGCTACACTAGTGATTTTGCGCCGGGACGTGCACGCAAACGATCCTTTTATGTGTTTTAAAATAAACACTTTTAAAACAAACGCGTGAGGTTGTAGACGCTCCTTAAGGGGATGCCTATCTTAATTTCCGTGCTCTACTATACCGACAATTCTCTATATTCTCTGCTAGCATCTAAAGCAAATTTGATTTTTCAGATAATTTTGTAATGGCTTTCTTAATGGCATTTCTAATTGCATCAAAACATTATTTATAATTCGTAAAATGTGCGGAGACTTCTTTTTTAGCTGATTTCAATTCCAATTGAAAAATAAGTCGGTATTTTCAGCAATAGAAATTGAAATAAGCCAAATAGAAGTCTACGCACATTCTACGAATTATAAATAATGTTTTGATGCAATTAGAAATGCCATTAAGAAAGCCATTTCGAAATTATTTAAAAAATCAAATTTACCTTAGATGCTAGCAGAGAATATAGAGAATTGGCGGTGTAGTAGAGCACGGAAATTAAGATAGGCATCCGCTTAAATAAGCCTGCGCTCGACCGACGCGTCATATCTCGCCTATCTGACGAGATATTACATCTGTAACTACAATACAGTATCTCGGTAGGGACATATGAAATAAATATTCATTTCAACTAACGAAAAACTTCAAATCAGAAATTACTAGAAGTTTAGGAAAAATTTATGATCCAATATGGTTACATTTAAGAACTGAACTATAAAAAGTGTAAAATGACAGTCTATGGCCGGGTTCCAATGTAGGATAGCAATTTTTATTGGAAACTCTTATAATTTTTCCAAAACATTTTTGTCAGTGCAAGTCACTCACAACCAATCCCAATTTCCCTACTAAATTTCTAAAACATTTCTAGTCATACATTACCTTATTCAAACTTAATAAAAATGTTACACTTTCTTGATTATTTGTTTGATATATAATAATTCTATATTTATATTTGATATCAACTTCAAAAGAATAAATAAAATATTTGAAAAGTATAAAAACGAGTGTGACATAAAATTTTGTACGTCAATTATTTAACATTAAAATTTTAAATAGATTTAAACCTTTGGTTTCAAAAGAATAAAATTTTAATTTACTAATTTGTTTTATATTCCAAGTATTAATGTTAGAAAAGTCCAGGGAGTTGTTTATTTGCAAAATTTCACAAGATTTATTCTTTCTTATTCCAATTGTAGTGCAGAAAAAAGAAAGTACTTCAAAAATGAATTTTTTCTTGAATATTAAAGAAAGAATCAAATTAAAAATATTATCTAATAATATTGTCTAAAAAAATAACAGTAACGAATTAATAAAAAATTTCAAGCTCTTTCACCTATTTGTTCAATATATTGTATAGAAAAATTGACAATGATTATATTTAGTAATTGTAGTCAATAATTAATTAATGTTATACTTATTTACAAATTCTGGTTGACTTTAACATAAACATTAAAGTTAATTTTTGTATATATAGCCTGAATTCCATCAAGAAAAATTACACAGAGCTTCCTGCTCCCTTAAATATAAATAAAACAAGATATGTTTACTTACGATTGCATTTGCGCTGGTTTACGAGTTACATTACAAACTCTGTATTTTCTTCTCATAGTTCCACAATGAGTGATTTCAATTTTAAGACCTTTTATTTCTTTAGTAAACTTTACTCTCTGAGAATCTGTCAATGGCTTTCTTTGTTCGTTGATATCACGAATATCTAACACTTCACACATAAATTCAATGACAGGCTGTGCCTTATAAAATGCAGTTGCAGAAACTAAAAAAATTCATTTTTTTCATTAAATCTTGGTCGTACATTAAAAAAGAAATTTAATTAAAATGAAAAAATTTACCATCAATATTCAGCATCATTTTCCACTGAGAAGGTCTAACAGATTGATGAAAACCAAACCATACTTCTCTACCACCTCCTAAAGGATGATAGTAACCATCAGGACTACTAAAGAATGATCTACCAACGGGAGTATAAGTCATAGAAGGGAGATGCCTCATTACTACATCTAAGGCAAGAATTGCATCATAAGGAATCTGTCGAGTTCGTCCTTCCAAAGCTTCTTCAAGTGCAAATAAAGATACTTGAGCTACCCATTTAATTACTACCCGAAATACTCTATCTTTTCCTTCTCCAGGTAAAATGACCTGCAACCAATAATTATAGCAGTTATGAATTGTTAAATTTTTATAAAAGAAAAAAATAAGAAAAAAAAGGTTAATTAATTTTTGTTTTGTGTTACCTCTAGCTCTAATTTATCAGTACCAATGGGCAATGGATCACGCGTATATAGATTATTTCTCCCATCAAATACTGGTTTTAATGTTCCAAATATTTTGCTATAAGCATGAACCATAGTTTCAATGATTTCGCGATTAACTTTTCGTGGACATTTATCTGGTTGTATATTAATGTCATAATGATGTACATAACCTCGAGGCATAGTAATTTGAAAGTGGTTAGCTCTCAAACCAATTACTCTTCCTTCTCGACCGATATTTGGTCTGCGTGGACATGCAAACACTAAAAGAAATATTAATGTTTTATAAAAATTTAATAATACAATAAAATACTTATTTCTAATAAATGAAAAAACATACTCGGTAGATCAGGAGGTTGTGGAGGAGTATGCGTCTGCTGAGTAGGAACCAGACCAAGAGTATTAGGAGCTACAACACTACTTCCAGTAGTCCCTGTAGTTCCGACAGCTGTGCTTGTAGTTGGTCCTGGAGGAGGTGCTAAAAATACAAAGACATTTGTATAAAAAAAGGTAATATTGCATGATACAAGTTGTTGTAAAAAAAGGAAGGTAAAGGGGAAAAGGAGATAGACATAAAGATAGAGGGGGGAGGGAAAAAAGCTTAAGAAAATATATTCTATACTACAATTTTCATGTAAAACTGAAGCAGTTGAGATGTTTAACTGCAAATATTTCTTAATGTTACTTTGACGTTTATTAAAACAAACCTATTGTTCAGGGTTAAAGTTTAGAGTTTTTTCAGGAAAAGATAGAAAGTATTTATTGCCTCTGTTTTATACTTACGTGGTACTACTGGATACATTTTTGTAAAATTGAATAGTAAAACTGATGCAGCTGCAAAGTCTAAATATTGAAAAATCGTAGGCGAGTTATCGAATTTTTTACAGCTAACAATATATCATAATACATTGACCAAGTGTTGAAGCTGTCCCTAAACTGCTTCTACTACTACATGCACCTACGTTGTCAGCGTCTATGTTTGTACTTTCTATTTGCTGTCTAGCAGCTGAGGGTCCAAACACTCCAAACTCAATGCTGCCAATGAACAAGTGTTGTTTGTGTAGTGCCACATACATCCATTAGAGGTGCTACTTGCGAAGTTGCGACCCGTTGTCCCGTTCCTAATTTATTATTTATCTGAAATTACGAACGCGCAATAAAGTTCCGAGGCCGGACGGCTCTTTTTGAATGAATGCGACTAAGGTGATTACTTAAGGGGGGGGGGGGGTATGGTATAAGCACTTTGAAAAATCCGTTTTTCTGGAAATTTTATATTTCAAAGTATAGGTCTTCAGCAATATTTTTCCAAAATTTCAAGTCGTTTGAAGTAAATGTCATTAAGGATGTTCTCTTGTTCAGTGGAAACCAACTAGTAGCGCTGATACTCTCCCCCCGCCGCCGCTTCGTTTTTCTCTTTCCGAAACGACTAAGTTGAGAACCTAAGATGCGCAGTGACGAAATTTAGCACTCTGCGCATCGTTCTCTATTTCTCCTCTCTGGGCCTTCGAGTAGTGGGGAGCAGAGATTAGGGAGAGATTGCTGGTGAGGTATAGCGAACCCGTGCCCGTCCAATTCAGCCGTGCACTAGCGCCGCCTCACGGATGCGTATAAGAACCGTACGCATCTAGCCTTCCCTCCCTCGCTCGCTTCTTTTCTTGGGGTTCGGTGGTGAGGGAATATGCGTCTAAAGCGGTGGAGGGGAAGCTCGACCAACGCAGCATGCTGTTACCGACCGACTTTTATACGCTTTTAACATTTTGTTTACGAGGAGGCGAATAAATTTTTATGCGGGCAGGTGATCAATTTTGAGAGCCCTATATATATATTTTACTATATGTTTTAATAACATAAACATTTATAAAGTTTTTGAACAATGTAAACAATTATGTAATGTTTCAGTTAATATTGAATTAATTTGTAACCGAAAGGGAAAAAGTGCTATTTGCAAATGTAAAGTATACATTGTTGCATATATTTAAAATAAATATTGTAGATAAGACATGTGTCTGGAAATGTAGATTTTACTAATTTTGTTTTTTTATATATGTTCGTACATATGTCATATTTGTATTTACATGCTAGTTAATTGTTATCTAATTCGACAATATTTAAAAAATTTAAAACAATATTTAAAAAAAAAAATTTAACAATATTTAAAAAATAAATAGGTATTGCATGTATGTAAACAATAATTATTAGTGGGTAGGTAGACAAGCATATGACACTTCCTGATTTATAATTTCAATTCAAATATTAGTAGAGTGAATAAGGCGATAGACTACAAAATTTTTAAATCGGGTTCAAATCTTCCATATATTTTTTTTTATAAACGTAATTTTTATTAGTACGTAATAAGCTATTCATTAATTAAATTCAAATAAATAGTAAAAATAAAGGAAAATATTTTTTAAAAAAATAAATGTATAAAAATCAAGTTACACGTGCGAACGCATCGGCTGTCAACGAAAACTGGCGGCAGATGCGATTGTAAATAAGTGATAGTGTTTTGTTTTCGCGCGTCTCGCTGGACGACAGCATTACGGGATGCTGTTAATACAAATAATAAATCATTAAAAAAAAGAAAAGAGATGAGCAAATATTAAATAATTAATTATTTTATTTAAAAATGAATAATACAATAATAGTAAAAAAAAAAAAAAATTATTGATGAGAATTGAACCTTCGTGCCTAGGCTTACTAGCCAAGGACCTTATCCATTGTGCTATTAGTTAACGTGCAACATACTACTAAGAAATTACATATGTTCATCTACCTAATATAACATGAATATGTTAATGATAATAATAGCAATAATTGTAACAAAAACGGCAGAAATAATTATGTTAATTTTATTTCAATAACAATAATAATAAAATTTAGTATCAATAATGATAACAAATAAAACAACCCTATTGAAAGGGTCTTATAAAACTCCATAAAATAGTGCCAAAACCGCATAAAACCTGATAAATGATACGGATTTTATAAAATTTGTATATTTTTATAGTATTTTATAAGATCGTTTTCTACGGGAAAGAACAGAAATAACAGAAGTTGTGAAATATTTTGTTATTCTCAACAACATTTTATTTTTCCAAAGTTATATAAATTTTAATTATTACAAGGTAAAAATAATGGAGGCTAATCAGTCTGTTTAAAAGTCTCCTCCAGCGCTTTTCGTTTGCATTCCCCTTCCCAAATCAAGAAGCAAGGAGTTATACACGCCGTGGCGAGCAGAGTGGGGGAACTCGAGCTAGATGCGTATGGTTCATACGCACACCGCCAGGAGCGCCGTTGTCGAAATCGTCACGCTTTTTCAACACGGCACTGGCAATCTCTCCCTAATCTCTGGTGGGGAGCGTCTCCATCTCTCTCACTCATTCACTTATTTTCGGTTTTCGAAAGATCAGTATTAGGAATTTCCACGCGTTGCAGTATAAATTTATATTATTTATAGATACTACATAACAAGGAAATTATGCCTTCTTTGGACTCTGCTAGTCTTCGTTGAGCGAACGACGTGTCTACTCCCAACACATCAAGCGCTCCCTACTCCATACTAACGCGGATACTTTTCTCCTCACTCTCTGCTCTGCGCGCATCGAAATGCACTGTAGCTGCGGACTTTAGAGTTCATTATCTTATAAAGTAGTACCGCTTGCCCTATTGAAAAATGGTTCATATTAATCGCAATATTTAATTCTATTATATACTTAATTTTTATAAAAACTGGGGGATTTTTGAAGTCACAGCCGAAGATATTGTACTTCAAGCGCAGTATCAGCCTGTGTTAAAAGTTGTAACTTTGACCTGTTATAACTCAAAAATTAGTACCGGTTGAGGTGCTGAAATTTCAACCACTTATTAAGTATATTAATATCTAACTATAACCAAATTTTAGCAAAATTGGGGGAACTTGCATTTACAAGAGAATGTCCTTAAGCTAATGAGCTGCGCGCCCCGCCCCACAGTGGTCCGTTTCGAAGAAAAAATGGAAAAAGGTCCCGCTTCACTCGACATTGCAATGGAAATTGATGTTCGATATATAGAAATGTTCGTTTTGTATTATATTTTATGAATCCGTTTCCCTGGCAGTGATCCCGATTGATATAAAAATTAATATCAGTCATATCCCTATTGAAAAATCTTACGTAAGATCTTACGTAAGTTCTTACGTGAGATCTTATGCCAAAATCTGATCTGAAAATTTTTTATTTACAAATGATTAAATACCGTGCAAAATATGGATAAACTTGTTAATAAAAAATTATTTTTCGATGGGACTTAGAATTTTTTCAGATGCGGAACTTAAAAAAATTTTGCTACACATCTGAATAAATTCTAAGTCCACGTAAGAACATACATAAGATCTTACGTAAGATTTTTCAATAGGGTAAGTGTCAAAAATAATTTTTTTTAACAATTTTCGTTGTTTAAAACTTTAAACGCGTTTTTCTCGAAACGACATTTTTGACATAGGTGCACGCGATATCTCAAAAACTTATTTATACCCAGACGGCAAAAAGAGTTCCAAAAGTACTCTTTTTGTATTCATAAATGGAAGCGGAAGTTCTTTAACCCATTAACGCGAAAAATGGGAAATTGGGACGCAAAACTTCAAGCCCACTACGCTGTTAGATAAAAATATCTGTTTTTGTTCAAACTCCTTTATAAGGGGTTTTTGGTGATGCTCTTTCAGAATCTGGCACTTATTTTGTAAAAAAAAGTCAAAATCATAATTATTTTTGCATTTAAAAAAAAAAAAGTCATGAATTTTTAACGTTTTTTTTTTTTTTAAATCGATTTTGACTAACGTTGCTGTATTCAAATAAGCAAAGTACTGCCAAAAATCGAGTCCTCGAACTCCAAAGTTTTTAAAACACTGGTAGGGAACCTTTTTTTTTCTTTTAGTTTTTCCAAAATGGCGGTTTTTGTGAAACAGCATAATGTTAAATTTCATGGTTTTTTTTCTTGACAAGTTTGAACCTTACGAAAAAAAGTTATATAACAAAAAATGTTTAAAATCATTCAATAAACATGTATGAATTTTTTTAAAAATTTTGGAGCCATTTTAGAATTTTTCAAAAATAGTGAATTTTGAAAATTTTGAAATTTACCCGAATACTTCTGGAAAAATTCATGCGTATTCTTTTAATGATTTTATGCACTTTTTGTTTAATAATTTTTTTTATAAGGCTCATATTTTTTGAGAAAAAAATAATTTTTTTTTTTTTAGTTAATAATTTTTTTCTGAAAAATTCATGCGTATTCTTTTAATGATTTTATGCACTTTTTGTTTAATAATTTTTTTTATAAGGCTCATATTTTTTGAGAAAAAAATAATTTTTTTTTTTTAGTTAATAATTTTTTTCTCAAAAATATGAGCCTTATAAAAAAAATTATTAAACAAAAAGTGCATAAAATCATTAAAAGAATACGCATGAATTTTTCCAGAAGTATTCGGGTAAATTTCAAAATTTTCAAAATTCACTATTTTTGAAAAATTCTAAAATGGCTCCAAAATTTTTAAAAAAATTCATTCATGTTTATTGAATGATTTTAAACATTTTTTGTTATATAACTTTTTTTCGTAAGGTTCAAACTTGTCAAGAAAAAAAATCATGAAATTTAACATTATGCTGTTTCACAAAAACCGCCATTTTGGTAAAACTAAAAGAAAAAAAAAGGTTCCCTACCAGTATTTTGAAAACTTTGGAGTTCGAGGACTCGATTTTTGGCAGTACTTTGCTTATTTGAATACAGCAACGTTAGTCAAAATCGATTTAAAAAAAAAAACGTTAAAAATTCATGACTTTTTTTTTTTAAATGCAAAAATAATTATGATTTTAACTTTTTTTTACAAAATAAGTGCCAGATTCTGAAAGAGCATCACCAAAAACCCCTTATAAAGGAGTTTGAACAAAAACAGATATTTTTTTCTAACAGCGTAGTGGGCTTGAAGTTTTGCGTCCCAATTTCCCATTTTGCGCGTTAATGGGTTAAAGTAATTGAAATCAGTCACAAAAGTATTCTTTTTATATTTGATAGGTGTTCTCACTATGTCCGCTATTTTGCTTAGAATGAGTTCATTAAGTACTCTTAAAGAGTTCACACTGTAATATATGGTAATATAAATTATTTCAAAAGCTAAAAAAGAATTCCTTAAGAGTTCATGAAGAGCTCTTTATGAATATGTAATCAATATGTTAAAAAGGGACCCCAAAAGAACTCTTTAAATTCAAGTTTTTGGAATACCAATTATTATCAGTTCCAAATCAGTCCCAAAAGTATTCTTATTGCATCTTTTAGTAATTATTGTTAGATTAGCTCTTGAACTTGTAAAGAGCTCGTTAAGTACACTTAAAGAATTCCTACCACGTACGTACTAAAAGAACTTATTTCAAAAGCTGAAAATTAATTCTTTAAGAGTTCATAGAGAGCTCTTTATGAATGGGTAATCGCAACGTAAAAAAGAATTAAAAAAGAGCTACTTTTAAACTTACGATTTCTAACATTATTTTTGCGATAACTCAAATCAGTTCCAAAAGTATTCTTATTGCGTCTTTTAGTAATTACTATTAGATCAGCTCTTGAACTTATAAAGAGCTCGTTCTTATGTTTTTTTTTTATTTCGCTGATTTACATTTACTTATATATACATATTTCGCATACATACACATTAATTTACAAATTAAATATAACATTATCGCAGAAAAAATTTCTTCGCTGACGTGGTATCAAACCCTCGCCCTCCGGATTACGAGGCAGACGCTCTATATTACGCTACGCAACGCATGCAAGAAATCTTTTTTTTATCCATATAGCCGATAGAATCATAATATAAACATTATTATTATTGCTATTATATAATTAGTTATAAAGTTAACTCAATATAATTTTACATTTCTATTTAACAAGATATATCATGAGAAAATGAAGTTGAAATTTGCAACGTTGCATGCAACGAAAATATTTAATTTGTTCGATCGTCAATTTGAAACCCTAAATGCTTCAAAATAAGTTAATTACGATAAATAAATATTAAATAAGACAAATTTAATAATATCCACCCCCTAAATATCGAGGAATAGGGGTTGAAAAATTGCGAATTTTTTTAAGGGTGATCAAGAGACATTCACAAATTTTTTATTATTTATATCATCTGAGCATATAAAAAGGTATTCACATGAATTTTTTTTAAGAAATCGTAGTTGTGGAAAACGGAAATTTCGATGCGTTCATACTCCGAACGCGCGCCTCGCGGAGTCGCGCATCATAGCAGTGCGCGCGTGCACGCTACGACCTCGGCACTCCAACGAATCGAAATTTCAGTCATCTACAGCTTCGATTTCTTAGCAAATCTTCATGTGTATACCTTTTGATATGCTCAATTGATATAAACAATAAAAAATTGGTGAAACTCTGTGCTTCACACTTAAAAAAATTTGCAAAACACAGAATTCTAATTCGTTGCGGCTTATTTGTTACGCCTGAGGCGCGAATTTTTTTAAGCTGATCTACAGACATTCACAACCTTTTTATTGTTTATATCATTTAAGTATATAAAAAGGTATTTACATGAATTTTTTAAATAAAATCGAAGCTATGGAACACTTAATTTCGAAGAGTTGGAGCGCCGAGGTCGCAGCGTGCACGCGCGCACTGCTATGTTGCACGCGACTGCGCCGCGCGTTCGGAGCATCAACGAATCGAAATTCAGTGTTCCATAGCTTCAATTTTATTTAAAAAATTCATGTAAATACCTTTTTATATACTTGAATGATATAAACAATAAAAATGTTGTGAATGTCTGTAGATCAGTTTAAAAAAAATTCGCGCCTCAGGCGTAACAAATAAGCCGCAACGAATTAGAATTCTGTGTTTTGCGAATTTTTTTTAGTGTGAAGCACAGAGTTTCACAAATTTTTATTGTTTATATTATTTTAGCATATAAAATGGTATACACATAAATATTTGCTAAGAAATAGAGGCTGTGAAACACTGATATTTCGATTCGTTGGAGTGCCGAGGTCGCAGCGTGCACGCGCGCACTGCTATGATGCGCGACTGCGCGAGGCGCGCGTTCGGAGTATGAACGCATTGAAATTTCAGTGTTCCACAGCTTTGATTTTATTTATTATACTTGAATGATATAAACGATAAAAAATTTGTGAATGTCTGTTGATCACCCTTAAAAAAATTCGCAATTTTTCAACCCCTATTCCTGGATATTTAGGGGTTGGAAATTGATAAATTTGTCTTATTTACTATTTATTTATCGTAATTAACCTATTTTGAAGCATTTAGGGTATCAAATTGACGATCTAACAAATTAAATATTTTCGTTGCATGCAACGTTGCAAACTTCAACTTCATATGAGAAATATATTTAAGATATTAATTAAAAACCATTTTTAAATTATATATAATACACTGCTATATTATATATGCGGAACTTAAAAAAGTTTTGCTACACATCTCCAAACGCGTGCCGCAGCCGCGCATCATTGCAGTGCACGCGCAGTAAGATTGATTTTAATTACGTTACAGAATTTCTGCTTGAATTGGTGTATTAAAAAAGAGCTCTTTACGTACTACTTGCTGTCTGAATTCCGTATTCATAAAGAGCTTTTCATGAACTTCTGAGGAATTCTTTTTAGCCTTTGAAAAGTACTTAAATACACTTAAAGAGCTCTTTATGAGCAAAATACAAGAGACTGAGAATTTCTAATGTTCCATGAGTTTAAAAAGTGCTTTTATCGAATTGTTTATGTTACCATGAATATGTTTTCATCACGAATAACTTTAGAACTCTTAAAGAACTCTTAAAGAACTCTTTTGAGTATATTCATCACGAATATCTTTAGAACTCTTAAATAACTCCTTCGAATATGTTTGTTGCAGATACTTTTAAAACTCTTGAAGAACTACTTTCCATTTTCGGTTAGGAATAGTAAATTCTTAAATTAATTTGTTAAGAGTACCTAAAGAGCTCCCAAACAACTCCCGGAGTGTTCTTTTTCAACTCTTACATGTATTCATTTAGTACTCTATAGGAACACATTAAAAACAAAAACAATTCTTTAATAATATTTTTTGTTGCTCAATAAAGCCAATTAAGCGGATATAGGCAGAGTTCTTAAAGCATTCAAACGTATTCTTTAAGAGTTCTTTTTTAATTCTTTGCAAAGAACTTAAAAAGAATTCTTTTGGCGCATTCTTTAAGAATTCGTGCACATTCTTTTTGCCGTCTGGGAAACCGATTCGATTGAAATTAATCATAGTTTTACAATACATATTTTACTAGGTCGCAACGTTCTATTTTTTTTTTTTTTTATTCGAGACCGATTTATAGGTACCAAATGGCGTCATTTTTAGGGTTAATTTCGTACTTTTCGCTTCAATCAACCACCAAAAATTAAAAAAAAATGTTTATATAAAAGGGCGACGTTGCGACCTAGATATACTTGTACATTATTAAAATTTTTCATGTTTTTTTGTTTCAGGTGATTTGCTGCAGAGTTATCGTGTGCACGAGAAAAAAATTTTAGCCTTTGTTATCTTTTTACCACGGGCGTATTTTTTAATATTTTGTTTATTTTAATATTTTATTTACTGTTTATTGTTCAAATATTACTTAAAGACATGGAAAAACTTTAATGAAAAAACTTAATTACTTTATTAAAAAAAATTCTGGAAAAAATGCTTTTTTTACACCCATTATACCATACCCCCCCCCCCCCCCCCCCCATTTAAATCAAAGAAAGGAATTCAAATAAAATAAGTAGAAGTAAAGGATTTAACGATACTTTTATTTTTACTCATTGAAACAAAAAGTTGGATGCTGTCCACGTAGAAATAAACAACAAATATATGAATGATTTATTTGTTCAATCTTTGGATATCTTATCTACATGACTTAAATAACTATATCCAATGGTAAGAATAGCAGTACTTGAACCAATTCCAGATAAGGTGTATATTATTTGATTTTCAGGAATTATGGATCGTAAAACAGACCACATTAAAACGGATCCAAAACTAAATAACATTGCACCTGTAAAACTATATAACAAATATTTCAATTGAGTCTGAATTTTACACTGACTCAAAGTTGAAAAATAAAATATTTATTTGATAAAGGTATATAATGTATAATTTATACCTGTATGAAATTTTGAAAATTAAGTCAGCCTTTTGAACATGCCTGCGGGTGTAAATGTATATTCCAGTACCCAATAATGTGTTCATCAGTAGAAGATTAGAAATATCGTTTTTAGGAAAAATTCTGAAATAGTGATAAATCATAAACTTTTTTAATATTATTATTATATGAAATGCTTTATTAAATTCTGCCCATCAATATATTTTTATTTGCATGCCTTCACATTGCATCGCATTAGTGGTAACCTTCTGTTGCTTCTTTGTCTCACAAATTTTTATTATAAAATAATGTAAACATCAGAAATAGACATTGAATTTTATAAAGCTGCACTTCCTACCAAAAACCTACCACAATATATTTTAATCGTTTTCTGTCCAAATAAACAATTGGAACAACATTTATTTCACTATTACCATCTGGTCTATCTCACTTAGTTTCTTTTTCTTATAGACTATATATAAAAACTACATTAAACTATCATTTACTTATGTCACTCCTTTTACTAATGCCTATTTCAGAAAACAAGTAGTAAATAAGTAAATACATCAAATTGCCACTTATTTTTTTTCCAAATTCAACAATTTTAAAGTTAAGATTTTATTTTAAATGAAAATCATCTTCTACTTAAAAGTTTATAACTAATATTAATATATTATAAAGTCAGCAAATTGATATTTAAATTTCTTTAAAACTATTCTAAAGAGTTTAATATTTTTTAACTGTTAAGAATTAACTTTTATTTCAGATGGCTTTAGTTTTTTAATCGTTGTACCCTAAAAAGCTGAATAAAAATTAGTATAGTCTTAAATTGATTTTATATTTATTTTGAAGGTACATAAAATGGCAAAAAAATTTACCAGTGTAAACTCAAAAATAAGAAATGTTCTCAAATATCAGCTGCAAGTTTTATATTTATATTTTATAAGTATGCTGTTATTATATCAATTTTTTATTCTCAGTGGAAATGAAAAATGTGCAAGTAGATATCTGTGTCATTTCCAACAGTTTGCATATATTTCTGTACATCACTTATAGATATTTTCAAACATGTTTGTACATTTACATCAATTGTTACATAAATTAGAATAAAAGGAAATCTTTAGTTAAAACATATAAATTTTTGCTTATTCTTCCTCTTTCTAAATATACAAATTTTATCAATTTACAGAAATGTGTATAAGTATGTACAACTGTATTTAAAATCTGTTTGAATTAACACATTCATACATAGTTTATAAAAAAAAATTCAAATAAGATCTTGGGTTAAAGTCTTATGATACTTGAAAATTATAGTTGCACTGTAACTGTAATTCCATAAATATACATTTCTCTTACTTTAAAAAAATGCATTTTGGTTCTATTGCCTTTTTGAAACATTTTCATTTTTCAGAAAAATTTCTTAGCTCAGACCCCATCTATAAAATATTTTTTCCTACATACCATCGGGATGATTACACTTATTGGCAGCCTTAAAAATTGCAAAGCTAATTTAATAAATTACAAATGAGATTCACCCGAGAACTGCTTGTGATATTGAGCTGAGAATTTTCAGTTGGGTACTTATACCTTTCTAGATTTACATACACTTATGTAGATAATTGAAACTTTAAAATTTCCACTGGAAATATTAAAATATGAAATCAACTTAATGAAAGTTGTAAACATATAAAAAAGAATGTATTTACATATAATACTTGACATTAGAAATAATCAATTGAAAACAAACAAATTTGATGAATTTGATAATTTTTATTAATAATTATATATAAGAAGTTGTTATATAAGTAACATTAATATATTACTAAAAGTACGTGCTCTATAAAAAATAAGACAATCAAGTACTCTGGAATAATTAACATGAAACAATGTAATTATATGGAATGAAGTGTGTTAACCTTTTTAAAGAATTTGTTTTCATATTACTAATAACCTACCGAAGATTAGGGTTCATTATATTAACAGAAAGTGTGGTGTACGAAGCAATTCCAGTTATAGGTGCATAATGTTTTAATAATTTAGCCACTTTAATACTAAATCCTTCAGAATTAACTGCATCTTTTTCGATCATTTTCCTAAATTTCTTTTAAAAAATTGTTTATGTTTGCTTTAATTATAAATATATGACTTTAGTTCTTGCGTAATAAAATATCATAACAAAGAATTAAATTTCTCAATTCGTCGGATCTCGGATTTGTCCAAACCTCTCTAATGTGACGTAATAAACTCGTTCTTACGCGTCACAATTACTCGTTTTATGATTATGTCATGCGCCAAAATAGAAACCACGAATAATCAAAAAATACAATTATAAAATAAAATATACCAAAAATGGGCAACAAACGGTAAAAAATAATCCCCGAACTTTTCTGTTGAAAATATATACAGAATTCTGTAACAAAACTACCTAAAAAAATATGTAATTTGTATAGTATTTCTTTATATTCATTTATGTTTACGCAATTTAATAAAAAAATTAGTTTGACGGAACGAGTTTAAAAATTATTTATCTATATTAGAAATAGGGAAAGATTAAAATTACGTAACAATTATAAGTATTATTGTTACGCTTTCATGTATGGATTTTGATTGAGTTAATTGATTTGCTCTTTCTTCTTTGCTATTTCTATCTTCTTGAGTATTTACATCTGTTTGATCATTTAATTCTACCGCTTCTATCGAGAAAAATGTCAAAGTAAAATTTAATACATAAGTAGGAAAAATTACTATACAAAATCAGATTCGATAGATATTTTTAAGAGTAAAATAAAAAGTTTGTTATTTAACCGATCTGAATGAGTGTCTAGCTAGCTTACAGGGCTACTCTTGACTGTTCACGACCGTCTATCTTAAGCTAATTGGTTATACTATGTAATCACCATGGTATAGTATAATACCTAATTAGGTATTAGGTATTTCTTTTAGTCGACTTTCTTTAAAGAGTAATAAACCATTTCTTATTTGTAAGTGTTCACTAAATCTATCATGGCTTGCTGGTGTCACATCTGAATACTTCTACCATATTACACACTTTTTGTAATAAATTTATATTCGCTGTACTTATTTGTGATAGGTAGCAGGCATGATGTTTACAGTCTTTATTTTAATTATCTTTAGGTAGATATGTCGAATATCCAAAACCAGAAGATAATACTTAGTAATGTAAAAATGCAGTAAAATTTAACATGCCGGAATTGTAATTTTTTGGATCGGGTTCAAATCGTTTATGGAGCATTTTTTACATCATTTTTTTGTTAACAAATTAAGTTTCATTTATTTTATATGTGAATATTGACCATTTAATAATTGTAGTTTTCTTAATTTAATTAGCAAGAATACATTCAAACAATTTCAATGTATTTAACGTAGTCGCATTAAGTTTCAAGTATAAATCCTGAAAATCTAATGCAAAAATGAATTAAATAATAAATTTTGTACAATAATTATTGTTTAATAATAAACGCTTTTTTTTCTCATATAATGCTCAAACTCAATACGACAGATTTTGCGAATTTGTCTTAAGTGCGAAATAATAACATAATATACAATCAAGGACTCGTGGTCAAGTGGACTAGGTGTTGGACTCATAATCGGAAGGTCGCAGGTTCAAATCTCATCGAAAGAAAAGTTTTTTTCATTTAAGGGGATGCCGATCTTAATATATACATAAAATCTTACGACAGATTTTTCAATATGACTGTAAATGACTTTGCTAAAAATTTTGGAAAATTTTCACAAACTATTTCATGAAAGGTTCCTGCAGACTTTCAGCAAGGTTTCTGTAATATGTTTAATTGCGAAAATTAATCTTACACTGAAATGAGTCTAAAACATTTCTAAAAGATTTCTGTGAAATATTTAATAAAACTTCTCACAAAACCTTTTTTAAAAGGTTTAAGTAACTTTTATAAAATATTTTAAAAAACCTTTATGCTGAATGCTTGTGAAATGGTTTCTGCAATCTTTAAAATAATATTTCTTGAAATGTGTTTGCAAGCATTTCGTGAAATATTTCCTGAAATATTTTTGCAAAGATTTTACTTTGTTTTCTTGAAAGGTTTTATGTTTTCAATAATAATAATTCAGTGAAATCTTTCTGATATGTTCCTGAAAGGATTCAAGAAATATTTCTGTGAAATGTTATTGCAAGGTATTAGTAAGCTGCGGGAAAGGATTCAGCAACGTTTCATTCAAACCTTTCTGTGAATCTTTCTCATAATTATTTCATGCTATGTGGGTACTGCCAACTTACAGAAGCAATACTTTTTACTATTTTTAAAAGTAAAATTTGCTTAATGTGTAGTAATCATTATTGAGAACTTAAATTACTATCGAGAATAGTAATTTTTAACTTGGTGTATATTAATAATTAATATTAAATATATTAAAATTTCTTATAAATATGTTAAAATATCTCCTATGGTAAGTATATCATACCGTTAATATAGGTTTGGTGATTTTACACGATCCTTGAGTATTTTGTACATAGTTTTATATATAATCAATTAATTTCGTACTGGAGTAGTGTGTTTTGTATAAATTGAAGCTGACCCTCAAATATGTTTTTTTATTTCTGGGGTAAAGTACATTTTACGTTACATAGAATTTCTTCAAACAATTTTTTTTACCGTTTTAAAGTTAAATTTAGTTTGTATCAGATTATTTACTAATTACCCAGTTGAAAAGAAGGTTTCTAATCAACGTTTCCGAAAGGTTGATTATCAACGTTTCAAAACCTTGAAAAAACGTTGATTTACCTTGATTTTTAACTTTTTTTCAACGTTTCCTGGATGATTGATATAAACCTTTATCCAGATGGAAATTCCAGGTGGAAATTCCAGGTGGATTTCTAGGCAATACAGGTGGAAATTCCAGGTGGATCCCTGTGATGTCCGGAGCGACATCGCTCGCCATAATTTTTTTTTTTAATTAAGTATTAAGATTTTCTTTAAGCGATAATGCCGCAGCGCATTTTCGCACGGCCGAGAGCTCGCAGCGGCGACGCGACTCGACCAACGCAGGAGCGCATCGTCAGCGCGATAATGAAGACAACGCCGCTCGAGTATTTTATTCGCGGCAACTATTCAATGCGCTACGGTAGTAGAAATAAGGAATCATTTATTTTGTTCTTTTTTTCCTTCTCTGCTTTCGCCTTTAGAGTAATTCTGGTTGCGCGCCGACTCGCAGGACGGACACCGGAGTCCACCGCGCGCAGCGAAGTCGACCAGCGGGTCGACTTTCCTCGATGCCCCGCGCCTTCCCGGGCCGGACCAACGACGCCGAAATTTCGGGTATCCCCGGAAAGCGTGAGAATAGCGCGAGCTAGGAACGCTGCGCCAACATATGCACGACGCCCTGCCTATTCACAGACGCGGACTCAGCCTCGGCCGACACCAGGGCGGCTTCAGGTGTCCGCACGAAGCGCAAGAACAGCGCGAGCGGTGCACGCGGAAAAATTAACGTATCCGCTTCCCACGAAGCGGAGGTAGAATAGGAACCCTGGTGCAGTCTGCCGGCGCTGAGTTAGCGTCTGGTAATACCCAAGCCTCTGAAAGAAGAGCGATGCCACTGGGGAGGGACATAACCGCCGACTTCTTTTTTTTTCTCGTCTCCGCGGTGCAACGGAGAGATGCGACTCAGTCGCGATTGAACGAACCTCCGAAAAGGTCGCGTTTTCGTTTGAGTTCGATCTAACGAGAGGCTCTCCGCCGCACCAACTCCTCCGACGTGTCTCGGCTGGAGTGGAGTTATCGCGACGATAGGCCGGCGCAATGAGTTCTTCCGCGAGGCCATTCGCGATTTCGACTTCGCGAAAATTCAATATTAGTTCGTCTTTCTTTTTGCTACTGGTTCGCCACAATCGGGTTCCGCTAATTTCTAACTAGTGTTGTGCTTAATAATAACTTGTGACTACAGAATTAAGGAAATACAAAGGTGTGAAAATTGAGTGAAGTGCCGATTTATTTTATTTTATTTCCAACTCCCTTGCGGTCCTTACGCCATCCCTTCGCCGTTCTCGCGTACGCGCAGCCCAGTAGCAGCGAACGCGCCGGTCGCCGTACGCAGCCATCGAAAGGTAGGTGACGACGACCCTGCGAACCGTGGTGCTTGCGTGGCGCCCCGAAACCCCCGAAATTGCAAAGTCGGGCGTTGTGTATCGGAAGAATTTTAAGTGCTATGCTCGCGGAAATATTAGTCCTCCCCGCTCGGGACGTAACAATCCCTGTTAAAAAATCTAAGCTCAGATCTGACCTAAGATCTGATGCCAAAATCTGATCTGACAAAAAAACTAGGTCCAACTAATCGAAAAATTCTAAGTCTGGTAAAAAAAATCTTTTTAAAAACCCTGTTTATTTTTTATTTTGAACGATTCTGGACCGAAATTTTTTTTTGAGGTATTAAGAGTCATCACAACCAATTTAAGGTAAATGATTCAGAATTTTTCAAGAATACTCTTATCGAGTTCATTATTAGTTAAAACTAAGGATAGATCACTGTTATCTGATTAATCGGACTTTAGAAAATAAAAGACTTATTGATTCAGAATTTTTCAAGAATATTAGAATTCGTGACATGAATTCTTAGCGAATTCATAACGAGCTCATTACGAACTCATACAGAGTTCATATTTAGTTAATAATAAGGGTAGTTTATTGTTTGCCAATAAATCGCAATATTCGCAGTAAAGGACTTCGTTTAAAATTATTCAAAAATATTATAATTCGTTAAAGAAGACTTCATAACGACTCCATAGCGAGCTCTATTAGGACTCTCTAAGAATGCTAACTTCGTTAATAGTACTTTTGCGATATATCGCGACAAAAAATCGTAAAGAACAGTTTAAGAACTCGTAATGATCGAAATAGCGGACATAGCATGAACTCTTATGGTATACTTTAATTATTCTTTTGAAACTGATTCCGATTACAATGAGGAATTCATGCTCGGGAACACGAACACAAAAACTTTTATAGCTGAATAATAGAACTAGTTGTAACTAGTAGTATAATAATACAAGAATTATATAATAATAGAATATAATATTAAATCAATATAATAAAATTAATAAAAATAAAAAGGACTTGAATTTCTGATTGATTTCCTTGCGCAAGGTGTCTCGTCGATCGGAGATGGTTCCTGGGCACCTTGACATCTTCCACAGGAACAATTTTCCACTTTTTGCTCTCCGATACTCCTCTTAGTCGACTTCCTTGTGCAAAGTATCTCGTCAATCGGAGAAGGTTCCTGGGCACTTAAACACCCTCCGCAAGAATAATTTTTGATTTTTTGCTCTTCGAACTTGGCTTTTATTGGTGAATTTTTGGTTGGATGGATGGATATCGCAGCGGGATTCGGGCAAATCTGCGTGGGATTTTCAGGTGTATTCGGATGAGTGCATGAGGATTTTCCGACTGGATTTTGGCAAACTGTTGGCACTTTTGAATGGTGAATTTTGGTAATGGATGCGGACAGTAAGTATATACAAAAATATGCAATTAAATGGTAGTAAAATCAATAAAAACTCTGTAAGTATGAATAAATTTAATAGTGTAATTTTTGAGGCACTGGTATAATATACATTTTCATCTTAATTTCAATGTACACACAAATTCTCCATATATTGTGAGTATTTACGCATATATTTTCTATAAATTCAGTGACAGCTCGAACTATAGTAGAATAATAATTTGGTTTAGTATTTATAATATGAAAAATGGTTAATTCCTTATTCTGATCAACAATAAAATCAATTAATTTAACAAATCGTCCATTGATAAGTTGTACAAAACTATCACAGGAGCTTACGTTTGTTTTTCTGATGTTCATGAAAATGCAATTGTCTAAAATAATTTTGTAGTATCCATTTGCTTTCTTTGAAATACAAATTTCTCTGGTATATCTCGTTGAACAACTTTTTCTTTTC
Organism: Sycophila sp. Sp_5; assembly: GCA_018906775.1. Taxonomy (NCBI): domain Eukaryota; kingdom Metazoa; phylum Arthropoda; class Insecta; order Hymenoptera; family Eurytomidae; genus Sycophila; species Sycophila sp. Sp_5. The sequence goes on along the minus strand of JACCID010000261.1, from coordinate 82,787 downwards.
TTACGTACGTTATATTCGAAAGTTTAAAAATATTCTTTGACATCTGTTTTCGTACGTTTTCACAAAACTCAACCATACTTTTTGGACAGTCTGAGTAAATTTTGTCTTCTAAAATTTGTGTAAAGCGTTGTATATTCTCATACCTATAAATTTTTACAGTTATTATTTGTTCATTTTAAAATTTTATTATTTTTATTCACACCTAGCAATTTGTAAGATAACCCCCTTGGATGCATGTATAGCTGTTAAAAGATTATGATTTGCGTAAGGAAGTGTTGAGTGAGTCCAAAGTGGATCCCAATTGTAAATGCTTGTACACATGTGCAGTAATTGATGAACATGATAAGTCAATGAAGCTAACGAATATTACATGTTATTAACTTGATTTAATTCTGCATATGTGTTACTTTGACCTAGAAATGTCCACTAGAAGTGACTAATCCTTAAGCCTATGACCATATTTTCATAAACTGAACTAAGAAGAGGTTCACTATAATATAATGCCCAATTTTCAAATTCTTTACCCTTACAGAATCCTCTCGTTTTTAAAAAATTCAAAGTCCCATCGAAAAAAAATTTTTTAACAACGAGTTTATCCACATTTTGCACGGTGTTTAGTCCCTTATAAATAGAAAAATTTGAGATCAGATTTTGGCATAAAATCTCACGTAAGAACTTAGGTAAGATCTTACGTAAGATTTTTTAATAGGGAAGTGCAAGTTGCTCGCCTGTGGAACTCAATTTTCTCCTCTATTCGTCATCTGCCTTCATATACAGCATTTAAGGGGGCGGTTTAGACGTACCCCAAGCCTCCATGCTCTCATGCAAGAGTTTTAAATAACAAATTTCTGTTTAAATAGTTTTGAACCTAGTCAGTTCCAAATATTATTTGATTATTTATTATATGAATTATATGTAGTTATATTAAGACTTACTGAAATAGGTTTAATAAACTATTGTGATATGTTTAACTAACTGTGATAAATATTTGTCATTCTGAAATATTTTAATGATATTTATTATGGATGAATGTTAACTCGAGAATCTTTCACCATGAAGTATCCTCGACGTTTATAGGATTAGGAAAGGTTGAAACATGAAGTATCCTTGACGTTTACAGGATTAGAAAAGGTTGAAACAAAAAATAAACTCTTTAATTGAGTCGAATTTGTATGAAGTTTATTAGTTCGGAGAGGGGAAAGCCAGTGTCATAAAACCCCTCCTGAAGAAGTACAGTTGATAAATATTGTATCTTGATGGTATGTGACAAAGGGATAAAAAAGGGTCTTGAGCTCCAAGTAATCAAGCAATGCTGGACTTCTTTAGGGTCACGAAACCTCTGGTAATAGTCTCGTGTAAGCGCGTGGCGCTTTGTAAAAAGGGAAATTACCGGGAGGCTTTGAGAACAGGATGAGAATGATCGTTGCGTGCGCGATTTGCGGATGCAATGTTGTCTATCTCTCGGATTGAAATGAACTCGCGCCAAGTCTTTACCTTGGCTTTCACGACCCCCCCCCCCCCCCCGCCGCTTCTCCGACCCCCTTCCCGTACGTGAGCATCGATTCCAAAGTTCTGCAAATTATCAACGAGCGCGACGTGGACCGTGGACCGATTCTTATTCTCGTTTGACAGAACAATGGATTTTATATTTTTGCCTACAAAGGCAAATAAAAAGCTTATCTATCTATCTATTTATCTTTAATTAGATTTATCTTCAAGACTAAAAATATAAGGTAATTTTCAGAAATCATTTGATTTAATCAGGTGCTGACGTTTGTTTAGGTCATCTAATTATCTGCAACTCCTCGGGGTGCCGCTGTCGTTCTCCCGCAAACCTCGCACCCACAAAAAACTAAAAAACCTTCGGGACATTGAAAATCCCAACAGACTAAAGATTTGCATTAAGCATAGTTAATTATGGTTAGACGTGTCATTAAAGTACATAGTATTCAGTACTGCTATTTATTTCAAAGCCTTTAGTCATCTTAATCTTTAAGGATATTAATCTAAAAAGAAAAAGGTTTTTATTAAAATAATAACTGAATATTGAATTTTGCTTACCGGTTAGTAATGATTATAACATTCATAAAGAATTTTCTTAGGGGTTTGAATTACGAATAATAAAAAAACATATAGGACAATAATATAAATTAATATAAATATTTTCAAATTAGGATTAATTTTAATTGACTGTCGATGGAGATATACAAACGCAGATATATTACTATACAACATAGATTAACTATAATTTTTACAAATATTGAATTATCTACAATTTAATTGTTTTAAATATTTTGTAAATGACTTTTAAATAATGCTCACTTGACATTTTATCAAGTAATTAAAATGAAAATTTCACTTAAGATAACTATTTGTTAATAACATGTTTTAGAATAATATAAGCTTGAAATCGCATATAAAATGTTATCTAAATTTATAACTAAATAATTTTTTTCATTTATAAATTTTAATATAATTTGCAGTTGAGAATAAAATGGTACTATTTCTACATTATGAATCTCAAATAGGAATGAGTCATTTTTTTATTATAGATGAATTAATTTTATAAATTAAATCGAACTAATAATTGGCACTAAATTGCATCGATCTTGTGTCCAGCTTCACATTCTTTTAAATTACAATTTTCCATTCGCTTATAATGCTGAGTATTTTCATTCATTGATTCTTTTACACTTGTTGATGTATGTATTCCTAAATTGATACTGCTTGATTCGATATTGTGCTCCATAAAGCAGTGTACACGTAAAGCATTTAAACTATGTAATAATTTCGTACATATTTTACATTTGAACTTTGAGTTATCTACTAAATCGTCAACTTTTATGTCCGTAAAATTGATGTCATTCGAACTGCTACACCTGATAACAAAACAGTTTTGATCAGCATCATTTTTAGAACACCTTGATAACGAATGTGTTAGAGTGGATTCCCCTTCATCAGATGACGTTTCACCAGCGCTGATTATATTGTTTGAAATTATTCCTACTTCCCATTGCCCTAATTTACCAGTAGCATCTTTTTCACAGAGTTTCCGAGCCATTACCTAATAAATAAACACATAATCTCGTGTAAAGAACTTGATCAATTTTTCTTTAAACTTTTATTTATCAACTTACTTGAAGACTAGTAAGACTAGTATCACAGTCTGTAGTGTCGATATCATTTAAGTTTACTCCTGACCTTTCCATTTCAGCATACGTACCAAAAGGTAACTTCCGCAAACATTCTAATTTCATAATATGCATTTTGCTTCGTAGATGTTTTGCTAAGTGACCATGGATTCGAAATGCTGATTTACAGTCTACGCATTTGAAGGGTCGTGGATTACTTGCTGTCGCTGTTCCAAATGTTGAAGTCATACTCACCTAAAAAAATTATTTTTATATTAACAAAATAGTCAATCAAAAAATATTATGTACGCACAACAGAAAATATTAAACATTTAAGGAGGTGCTTATCTTAATTTCATAATCAAATTTGCCTTAGATGCTAGAGAATATGGAGAATTGTCGGTACAGTAGAGTACGGAAATTAACATAGGCATCCCCTTAATGCTTATTCAAATGAATAAAAGTATTTTTCTCCACTGTAACTTCAAATACGCATGTTTGCATGCGTTTTACGGCTCTCGTGAAAAAAAAATACGGTTTCACACTGGTGCGTAAGTGAATCTTTGCCTCGGAGACTTTTCGGTCTTGCTTCGCTCGGCCAAATAACGTCTCCCCACGCAAGCCGTCCACTTCTGCACCCGTATAAAAATGTACTATATAAATTACATATAAAGTAAAGGAAAAGTTGCTATTCATGTTTAGCTAATGTAGTTAATCAGTGTTACCAATATCAGCAGTTATCTGTATACGAACTGTATTCACAATTCTCATTAAGGATGCAACGGAGATGAGGCGACTTAAATTATTTTGGTGCAATTCGATTTTTTAAGTAGAACAAGATTTTGGTTTGGCAAGCGAATTACCTACGAATGTTAAATTTGACTTTGCTTAATGTGCATATTTATGGACTAATTTGTCACTTTGTTTTCTTAATACTGAGGCAATAGCGTTTTCTCAACATTATGTAATTAAGGTAACTCTATAGTTTTTTAATATTTCTCAAATCTTATAAATAATTGATAGATATATTCATGAATATATATGCGGAATATAATGAAATAAAATTGGAGGTCAGTTATCGTGGAAAAATAATAAATAATAATATTGAAAGTTGAGGTACTCAACAGTATCTCTTATGAGAATATTACTCATACAGACAGGAAATGAAAGAAATTTTTATTCTTAACGATCCCTGACAAAATAGCAAAACTGTGTTTTAATAAATAAATTTCCTAGCTTTCGAAAAATATAAAAATTATTGTGCATTACCCTGTAAAATAAAAAGATATTAATTATTAAAGTCAGCAAAATCTTGTTTCGATGGTTAGTTTTTGAAGTCAGTAGAAATTTGGCAACGTCGCAACTTGGTCATGCAATTGGCGCGAATATCGCACTGTTTGAATTACGCCGGCAACAACCATGAATACACGTTGTGGTTATTAAAATTATATAAAAATCTTTTTTGCGAAATTATTTTTTTTTATAATCGAATAAAAATAATAGAATTAGACTTAATTATTAACTAGTTAACAATATGAAAAGTAAATAATAAATAGCAAAACATAACATAACGACCTCTGTCGGGTATGCTAAGAATGAGGTGAGAGAAAAGGAGAGGGACATTACACTGTTGCCACGTATTAATAACAGCATCAAATCGCAGTCAAATTGACAACTTAAAATTTTTTTAATAACGCTTTATACGAACAAATTAGTACTAAATAATATGTCAGATTATGCTAAAAATTAAAAAAATTATTTTTTAATATGTTTTGTATGCCAATAAAGAATTTTAAAGAAAAGTTATTTTTGTACCTATATTGACTAGAGAGTACCGATAGAGCTACCTTAAGTGGGAATTACGACAGGACAGTATATCCCTATCGCTAAAAATGACGTTATAAAATGACGTTATAATATGACGTTATTAATAACGTTATTGCTGAGGCTACAATTTTGGACCTTTTTTAACGTTACTCAATAACGTTATTTTCCGATTACAGTAGAAAAATCTATTTTAACGTTATTTTTCGCTATGAAATAACGTAATTTTCAGCTTTGTGGGGTATTTGGCTTGAACAATGACGTTATTTCTAGATCTTAAATCCGCACATGAAATGACGTTATTCGTTAATGAAGTGTAGATACGAAGAACGTCATTTTTACCATAAAAAATGTTGTACGGATTGTAACGTTATTTCCGCAATATACAGCATGCTTAGTAAATAACGCCATTTTTCCTAGTTTTGTAGTGGCCATTAACGTAATTTTCTTTTGGTCCGCTGAAGCAAAAAATTACGTTATTTTCGCAATGCACATAGGTCCGTACTAACAACGTCATTTTCCAAAATTCAAGGAAGTTTGCACAATGACGTCATTTTTGCAGTGAATTCCCTTTGCAGAATAACGTCATCGCACAAGACTATTTTCCGCTATAAAATAACGTTATTTTCAGCTTTGTGGGGTATTTTGCTTAAACAATGATGTTATTTCTAGAATTTAAATCCGCACATCAAATGACGTTATTCGTTAATGAAATGTAGATACGAAGAACGTCATTTTTACCATAAAAAATGTTGTACGGATTGTAACATTATTTCCGCAATATACAGCAAATATTCAGTGTTGGTTAAAAGTTTGTTATTAGATGGCTCGGTTGCATTTAGGAATTCCACTAAAATGCATAAATCGTTGCTCACCGAGCATAATTTAACTTCTTTTTTTATTTTTGCCATTGCTGACCAAAAAGAGCAAAATGCGTGGGCATTAATGTAATTTACGTAAGTTTATATGGTACCTCACAAAACACTCGCGAAATTCGACAATTTATATCGACAGGAAATGGTCCAAAACGCGTTAAAACATGGTCCTACGAAATTTTTTTTTTTCAATGACTTAGTAATATTTCAGGTGATGGACTTAGTCAAATTCCCAAAAATTCATAAAAAAAAAAATTTTTATTTATATCGACAGGAAATGGCCCAAAACGCGTTAAAAACATGGTTCTACAAAAAAAAAATTTTCAAGGACTTAGACGATTTTTAGAATTTCGGACTTACTTTTTTTTTCTACCATAGTCAGATGACGTTTTGGCGTGATTTATCACCTGACAAATCACTTGATTTATCACGTGATTTTTTGCAGTAGGGTAGTAAATAACGTCATTTTTCCTAGTTTTGTAGTGGCCATTAACGTAATTTTCTTTTGGTCCGCTGAAGCAAAAAATTACGTTATTTTCGCAATGCACGTAGGTCCGTACTAAAAACGTCATTTTCCAAAATTCAAGGAAGTTTGCACAATGACATCATTTTTGCAAAGAGAATTCCCTGTGCGGAATAACGTTATTTATACGACCAAGAATCTCCAATAAACCATTAGAAAGAAAAATAATATTACAAACTGTGTATTATATAATACCATTGTACTTGTACTTCAAATAAATGAGAAAGTCTTTTTTCCAATGAATATTATTGTTACTTCGACAAGTGATTATAGTTCCCTACTGCAAAAATTCACGTGATAAGTCAAGTGATATGTCAGGTGATAAATCAGGTGATAAATCACGCCAAAACGTCATCTGACTATGGTAGAAAAAAAACTAAGTCCGAATTTCTAGAAATCGTCCTTGAAAAAAATTATTTTTGTAGAACCATGTTTTTAACGCGTTTTGGACCATTTCCTGTCGAAATAAATAGAAAATTTCGCGAGTGTTTTGTAAGGTACCACATAAACTTACGTAAATTACATTAATGCCCACGCATTTTGCTCTTTTTGGTCAGCAATTAAATTATGCTCGGTGAGCAACGATTTATGCATTTTAGTGGAATTCCTAAATGAAACCGAGCCATCTAATAACAAACCTTTAACCAACACTGAATATTTGAACCAGCTAGTAAAAGGAAAATATTTGAATATTTCATCAGTCGTAGAAGAAGAGAAAATCGTGAATTGAATTTGCCATTCAACTGCGACTTTAGTACAGCTTCCAAAATGAAAATAAATTTATAAAATGCAAAATTTGATCAGCATCCATCTAAAATGATAGCTGTAGGTGTTAAGTATACTGTGGATGTGTACACATGTATATATGTGTATATATATTTTTATTCTTGACAAGTGATTTTTTGTACAAAATTCCAACTGAATACTTTCCTTGTTCATTTTTTTATACGAAGGGTCCATAGGCAACAAATTTTGAACATATAAGTATCTATAGACTATAGAAAGTCACTCAACAAGCTATAAAAGGGAATACAAGAACCAAAGAAAGAAATTGGATTGACCGGTGTAAATATTTGTATCATCTGGACTCTTCGTATAAAGAAATCAACAAGGATAATCTTAATTTTGTATTCCATACAAAAATTAGCAAATGATAAAAATATTGACACCGGTCAATATAATTTATTTTTTTTTGAGTCTTGTATTCCCCTTTACATCTTAGCATGTGACTTTCTTTTCTCCAGATATTTATACTTTCAAAAATGTTCTCTAATGGGCCTATCGGCTAAAAAAATCAACAGGAAAGTCAGTTAGTATTTTGTAAAAAAAATCACTTGACAAGCTATAAAAGGGAATACAAGACTCAAAAAAAAGACATTATATTGACCAGTGTCAATTTTTTTAACCCTGTTGAAAATATCCAGCTGGAAATCCAGGTGGAAAATCCAGCTGGAAATTCAGGTGGATTTTCCAGCTGGAAATCTATGCATGGACTGGATTCCAGCTGGATTTCCAGCTGGATTTTCCACCTGGATTTCCAGCTGGAAATTCCAGATGGATTTCTGGGGAACCTTGGTTGAATTTATCCAGTTGGATTTGTGGGGAATGCAGGTGCAATTTATATCTTGATTTCGAATCAATTTAGGTGGATTATCCATTAAATCCACCTAAATTGATTCGAAATCAAGGTATAAATTGCACCTGCATTCCCCAGAAATCCAGCTGGAATTTCCACCTGGTAATCTATCTGGAATCCAGGCCATGCATGGATTTCCAGCTGAATATTTTCAACAGGGAGTACATATGCTTTTTTTAAAACAAATCATCTTAAACTTTGTTCTATCATAACTGTTTAGATCACAAGTATAAGAAAAGCATATTTATTGTAAAATGATAAAATAGATTGCAAGCACACGTACACCCAGGTTTTATATTTTATAAAGTGCATATTAAGGGGATGCCTAACTTAATTTTTGCGCTCTACTATACCGACGATTCTCTATGTTCTTTGCTAACCTCTAAAGCAAATTTGATTTTTCAAATAATTTTGAAATGGCTTTCTTAATGCCATTTCTGATTGCACCAAAACATTATTTATAATTCGTAGAATGTGCGTAGACTTCTTTTTTGGCTTATTTCAATTCCAATTGAAAAATAAGTCAGTATTTTCAGCAATAGGAAATGAAATCAACCAAAAAAGAAGTCTACGCACATTCTAAGAATTATAAATAATATTTTGATGCAATCGGAAATGCCATTATTAAAGCTGTGAGAAAGAACGAGTTAATAGAGAGAGGGTCGGCTGGAGCACAGCAGGGCGAGTGGAGGCATGAGTGCGAGCGGGTGATGGGCATAGAAGAGCCTTTATTTTAGGTCCCGCTGCTGGACGTCCGGAAGATCCGGAGGCGTGAAGCCGAGTAGGGCGGTCGGTGGTGGATCGTCCCAGCCGAGTGTCTGAGACTCCACGTCGAGGGTGAGCTGGCACCTGGAGTAAGAACTCCCCGGTTGAGGGTGGCAACCGGAATTACCGACGGAGCGGACTACTCGTAGGTTGGGAGAGGGCCGAAGTACCGTCCTGCGACCCTACGTTAGAGCGCGAGGGCGCTGTCGTCAGCAGATCGGCGAGCCAGCAGGCGGGAGCTTGCGCGAGTTACTCTCTCTCGTACGTTACTTTGTTTACTTTGATTAATTTGATTTTTAATAATTACGGTACGAACTGTTTTGAGACAGTGAATTATTCATTTTAATCTTTCTTTTCGGCATGTGTGTGTGCCTTGGAGGATTTCTTGCTGTGAGCCAGCCACGCCGGGGAAATTTAGAAAGCTTGGGGAGACTTTGCGACGGTACCCTGGAAAGTGTCCAGGAGTAATTTGTTCTCTCTAGTATCGGGTGTTCGGCGACCTCACGAATCGAAATGAGGAGCAGCCAAGCTGAGTATTTTAATATCTAATAAATTTCATAGTTCTTCCACATGGTGTTTGCCCTTTTCTTTTATATATCTCCGTACCGGAATCGCGAGTGACAGAAACATTCCGGCATTTTACGTAAATTATCACCACGACAGGCCGGCAGCTGTCGTAATCAGTACCGACGGTTACAGGAGTACCTGGCTTGAGTCTTCTGCGACTCCAGGACTGTAGTGTCAGGGTTTGTGGCTTCGATTTAATCGAATTCAAATCGGGCGTAGACAAACTCTACATTATAAAGCCGTTTTAAAATTATTTGAAAAATCAAATTTACATTAGATGCTATAGCAGAGAATATAGAGAATTTTCGATACAGTAGAGCGCGGAAATTATGTTCGGCATCCACTTAATATTTAATACTCTTTACCTATTATACTCTTTGGGAACACTTTACTATTAGTTAAAAGCATGCAGGTACATTGTTTGTTCTTGTTAACCTTATTGCTATACTATAAAAAATTTTTAATAGTAAGTATGAAGAAAGATGTACAAGTGACGACCAAGAATCTCCAATAAATCATTAGTAGTAAAAGGAAAATATTTGAATATTCCAATAACCATTGGCTAGTAAAAGGAAAATATTTGAATATTTCATCAGTCGTAGAAGAAGAGAAAATCGTGAATTGAATTTGCCATTCAACTGCGACTTTAGTACAGCTTCCAAAATGAAAATAAAATTATAAAATGCAAAATTTTATCAGCATCCATCTAAAATGATAGCTGTAGGTGTTAAGTATACTGTGGATGTGTACACATGTATATATATGTATATATATTATGTTACAATGGTATTATATAATACACAGTTTGTAATATTATTTTTCTTTCTAATGGTTTATTGGAGATTCTTGGTCGTATAAATAACGTTATTCCGCACAGGGAATTCTCTTTGCAAAAATGACGTCATTGTGCAAACCTCCTTGAATTTTGGAAAATGACGTTTTTAGTACGGACCTACGTGCATTGCGAAAATAGCGTAATTTTTTGCTTCAGCGGACCAAAAGAAAATTACGTTAATTGCCACTACAAAACTAGGAAAAATGACGTTATTTACTAAGCATGCTGTATATTGCGGAAATAACGTTACAATCCGTACAACATTTTTTATGGTAAAAATGATGTTCTTCGTATCTACACTTCATTAACGAATAACGTCATTTCATGTGCGGATTTAAGATCTAGAAATAACGTCATTGTTCAAGCCAAATACCCCACAAAGCTGAAAATTACGTTATTTCATAGCGAAAAATAACGTTAAAATAGAGTTTTCTACTGTAATCGGAAAATAACGTTATTGAATAACGTTAAAAAAGGTCCAAAATTATAGCCTCAGCAATAACGTTATTAATGACGTCATATTATAACGTCATTTTATAACGTCATTTTTAGCGATAGGGTATATTCCCTGTTGAAAATATCCAGCTGGAAATCCATGCCTGGACTGGAAATTCCACCTGGATTTCCACTAGGAAATTCCAGGTGGATTTCTGAGAATCTTGGTCGAATTTATCCAGTTAAATTTCTAGGGAATGCAGGTGCAATTTTTACCTCAATTTCGAATTAATCTAGGTGAATTTAATGGATATTCAGATATAAATTCCAGGTGGAAGATCCAGGTGAAAAATCCAGCTGGATATCCATTAAATCCACCTGGATTGATTGGAAATCGTATTAATTTCACTTGCATGCCCTAGAAATCCAACTGAAATCCAGTCCATGCATATATTTCCAACTGAAAATTCCACCTGGATTTTCAGCTAGATATTTTCAACAGGGTTCCTTGGAGAACATACTCACCACAAGTTATATACGCGTACTCGAACCAAGTCCGTTATATCTTAATGATTCGCGATTGCTTACACTCTCACTCATACGGTGTGCACAAATTCTTAGTGCATTAAGTCCCTTACTACAAATCTACATGTCATCCGATATGCAGGGTCATCAAAAAGTATGGGATCCCGTATTTTCCTAGAAACGATATTTTTTGAAAAGGTTAAGGTTATACCGTAAATAATTTTCAACTAGGACCTGAATGGTGACCTTGAATTTGACCTTGGCGTTGACCTTCAAGGTTATTTCAAGGTCAACGTTGTTTTTTCAAATGGGAACCCCTAATTTTGACACCGGATTCGGAAAGAGAACAAAAATTTTGGCTCAAAAGTGCTTTTAATACTTTTTTGACTAAACGAATAGTTTCTGACCAAAAAATTCACTAATATTTAAACATTTTTAAACTCTTCAATTTTTTTCTCGAAAAAGATGCATCTATTTGAAAAATTACTAAGAACATTATTGATTGTAACGGGGTTGCTGTTCTTGGGTGTAATGGGGCACGTACGAGTGCCCCGCGAGGGCCTTACCTCGGGGTGCGCGCGAACATTCAACGGCGAAGCCAAGTCGCCGCGGCCCGTTTACAACGCGAGAGTACGCCTGTACTCTCGCTTTCCGTACTCGCGTAGCTGTCGTCCTGATTGACAGCTGCTGACGGCCGCTCAGCTTTACGGGAGAGCGGCGACATCCGGGAGGTTAGGCAATGGGAACTGGATATTCTGTGGGCGTCGAGTAGTCCCGCGGACTACTCGAAGAAATGACACGATCGAGTAAAATAGATATCGGAGGCCTTATAATATACAGATCCACGTCCCGGGGATGTTAGTCGATGTCGAGCGCGTGGGCCGAAACAGAGTCGGGTGGTGGCTTACAGTGATGAGTACGCTCGCTGGTCCTAGGTCGTCGATCTCCGGACCGCTCGTCGCCTTGCACATGCTCGTCCGGTCGCCGCTCGCTCGCTTCCTCCTCGACCGCCTCGCACGCCTACGTCCATTGTCGCCCTCAGCTCGGGAAGCCGCACCGGTCACGTTCGCGCCGTTCGGAAGCTTGAGAATCTCTCCCGATTCTCCAATACAGCTGCTGCTCCCGCGTGCGTCGGTCTAGCCTTAGCTAGCCGCGCTCGCTTGCGCCGGCTCGCGACGATGCGAAGGTACCCCGCAGTACCCCGGGTCACGTGATTTAGAATTGTATGAAAAATATGGTGGTATTTTTTATTTTTCCAATTTTTAATTTTTTAGAATATTGTTTTTTAGGAAATTCCACAAAATTAAAAATTAGAAAAATAAAAAATACCACCATATTATTCATGCAATTTTAAATCAATAATATTTTAGTAATTTTTCGATTAGATGCATCATTTTCGAGAAAAAAATTGAGGAGTTTAAAAATGTTTAAATATTAGCGAATTTTTTTCTCAGAAACTATGCGTTTAGTCAAAAAAGTGTTAAAATCACTTTTGATACAAAATTTTGTGCTCTTTCCGAATCCGGTGTCAAAAATGGGGGTTCTCATTTGAAAAACCAATGTTGACCTTGAAATAACCTTGAAGGTCAATGCCAAGGTCAAATTCAAGGTCACCTTTCAGGTCCTAGTTGAAAATTATTAACGGTATGACCTTAACCTTTTCAAGTAATATTGTGCGATTACTCTCTCACGCGTATCCGTTTATCAGTAAAACATCTTGGAATATAGGTATTTTTTTGAGTTGTCATTTTCAATACATATATATATATTGTGACGCGGGGTACTGCGGGGTACCCTCGCGTCGTCGCGAGCTGGCGCGAGCGGGCGCGAGCGCGGCTTAGGTGAGGCTAAGCCGGCGCGCGGAGGAGAGATTGCCAGGTGGGGAATCTCAGGAGATTCTCTCGAGCCGTCAGCGAGGACGGACGCGTGTGCGTGCGTGTGCGAACGGGGTACGAATAAGAGAGTCGAGAGGAAGCCGTCCACGTGAAGGAAGCACGAGGTAGCAGCCGAGAACGAGCGTAGGCTGATACGGTTGTAAGTACCGCCCGTAGACTGTGTTGCGAGTGCGGGCGTGTACGCGGCGAGGGGTCGAGGAGCGCCTCGACTCTAGAGCGGAAGTTTTCGTTCGTCGAACGCGGGGAACGTTTCCCCCGTTCTTTCTCTCTCTCTCTCCGTAGATCGCGATCGCGGACTCTCGTGCGGCGAGAGTCGCGGCTCTCGTAGAAGAGCCGCCGCGTAATTCGACATCGGAACCTTGAGCGCGGGCTCGAGGCCGAATTCGTTGTACATTGCGTGGAACGGGTAAGCGACCCGTTCCCTCGTATGCGTGCGTACGTGTGTGTACGTGTAGAGTAGGCAAGCGGCCTGCTCTCGGACGCAAACGTTTGTTTACGTGGAGCAAAGTCGTGCTCCGCGTAAACACCACCGATCGCGGACCGCGCGATCGGCCGGCGGATTCTCGACGCGGCCGTGAATTCGTAGGAGCGCGCGCGCTTGCGTTTGCGCGCGGCTCCGTTCGGCTTTACTCGGGCGCGTTCGGAGCATTCGGCTCGCGCGCCCGACATCTACTAACTTCTCCGGGACGCGACTATTGTAATTTACTTTGCAGAGGCAATAAAGGCCTCCGATCTATATTTTACTTGCTCGCGTCATTCTTTCGGGTAGTCCGCGGGACTACTCGACAAACCTTCCTCGTCCCCAACCTCCCGGATACCGCCACTCTATCGTAGAGCTGAGCGGCCGGCATCGGCGATAGTCCAGGAGGACGACAGCCACGCGAACGCGAGGAGCGCGTTCGCGCAACAGCACGCGAGTACAAGAAGTGAGAGTACAGGCGTACTCTCACGTTGTATACGGGCCGCGGCGACGTGTATTCGCCGTCGGGTGCTCGCGCGCACCCCGAGGTAAGGACCTCACGGGGCACTTGTGCGTGCCCCATTGCACCCATCTCGCGGAGGCAGGTCTCCTCCGCAAGGTGAATCAGTCAAGGACAACCCCGTTACAATATATATATATTTTGCAAGATTTTTTTACTGATAAATGGATGCAAGTTCGAGAGTGAGCTTGCTTCATCGCAATCTTCAAAGTAAAACGTATAAACAGAAATTTTTTCGAAGTTTGACGTTATTTCTTCTTGACAAACCATCTGCGCAACGGTCGGTCGGGTTTTTCTCGTTTACTATATACACAGTGTTCAAAAAATAAGTAGCACGAATAGTATATCCGTGTGTATTCTAAGCATTTTTCCTCTTTTTGCGTTTTTCGTAATCATGACTAATTATCGAGTTATGGTCAATAAAAAACTTGGTAAGCAAAGCTTACTCGAGCGGCGCGGGCCATGCAGGAAGACCTGGGCGGGGTTCATCGTCAAATCGAGCGCTGATTGGATAACTATCGTCGATTTTAATTAACAATAACTAGATAAATATACAAAATTTCGAAAAATTTCAAAGGAAAAAAGTGCTTAGAATTTGATTTGCTACACGAATATACTATTCGTGCTATTTATTTTTGGAACACCCTGTATACAGGGTGAGGAAAAAGTATGGAAACCCCTAGATTTCCGTCAAGGCTTGGTCAAAAATATAATAACAAAAGTCAGACCTAATGTAACTTTCAACGAGGAGTTTGGTGTTGAATCTGGATTTGACCTTGAACCTCATTTACCAGTTCATTTCAAGGTCAGGTTTGTTTTTTTAAATAGGAACCCCTAGTTTTTACACAGGAAACGGAAAGAACGGATAATTCTACGTTCGGATATGTATCAAAGTATGTACCATACTTTCCACATGGTTGACACACTGAGTTTTATTTGATCTCTGATCGTCCTCTAGAGGTAATGCTGACCTCATACTTTGATACATATCCGATCGTACAATATTCCCTTCTTTCCGTTTCCGGTGTAAAAAATAGGGGTTCTTATTTAGAAAAACAAACCTGACCTAGAAATGACCTTGTAAATGAGGTTCAAGGTCAAATCCAGAGTCACCACCAAACTCCTCGTTGAAAGTTACATTAGGTCTGACCTTGGTTATTTTTTTTTTTTTTTTTTGACCAAGCCTTGACGAAAACCTAGGGGTTTCCATACTTTTTCCCCACCCTGTATATCGTATGACATGTAGATTTGCAGGGAGAGACCATAATGTATATTTTTTTTAATATTTTGCACCAAAATTTGATAAACTTATTTTTTATGTAAAAATAAACATTTTTTCTATTTAAGAATTTTTTATAGGAGTAATCCTTAAAAAATAAAATAAATTGAAAAAAAAAACTTTTTTTTTACAAAAATTGCTGTAACTTTCTAACAAAATGTGTTAAGACAAAAAACTCGCCGGAATTCAAAAGTAAATAAAAAGTTCTTTAAAACAAATGAACTAACACTTATCTCTTAAATTCTTGCGTGTGATCAAACATGGACAATAAATTTTGAAAAAAATTTAAATCTGAAAATTTTTTAAAAATTAATTTTTTTAAACAAATCACCGACATTTGAAAGGTTTTGAAAAGACCTTTCGAAGCTATTTATGTAAAAAATATTATATAAAACTTTTCATTCTTTTCTCCAATTCATCAGGGTAGACAACTTTGTGTGAGCGGAAGTGTATGTCAATAGTCCTTCATTTTTTTTTATTAAGGTTTCTCACTTCTTTACGTTTTAGAATCATCTTCTCACCAGATACTAGAAGGAATACCAGATTCCTTGGTCACTCACACACAACTGTAGCAATTGGCTCTGATTAACGGATATCTGTATTGCTGACAGTTCAACAGTAACAGGATAATTCTTCCAACTGCCTACTGTTAATACACTGGATCTTATAGCTAAAAGTATCTACCGAACGAGTCTGCGAGGATAAGGTCTGTTGCGCTGTGTGTCCACTTTAGTAGATTTTGGAAGTAGCAGAAGTTAAAAAAAGACAATAATACCCGGAAATTGGTCGCCCTTGAGCACGAGACTCTAAATTCTTCCGTTTTTGCGATTTAAGTGTAAGTCTATTAACAATCAGTCAATTTTTAATTTTGCTTTGACAAAAATCTACAATAATCAATACGGTTGGTGTTGAATGATTTTTCTTAAAGCCCATCTGCAGTGGATCAAGGATTTTATTTATTGTTTGATCCCTCAGGATTTTTTCATAGATAATATTCTCAAGAACAAAGCAAGATTCAAAGTTCCGTTTTAGCCCTGGTCTTAAAGAAATTGTCTGCTATGGTTCCCTCGTCGAAGGTACCGATGCAGATCTGGTATTGTCTACCAATCCTTTAATGGGCGGATCCCTTTTACAGCGTATCAGCCAGGATTGATTGCATTTTAAATGCTGGGGGCGTACTGGGTTCATCATAACTTTTTAGAAGCGTTAGACCTTTTCCGAGAGACAGAAATATAGTCAAGTGGGCCAAGTTTGAATCCCGCTGAACAAAAATGTTATGATCATCTTTGTAAGACCTACTCAAGAAATCAAGAAAAGAGATTCGTAGTATGACTACCCTTTGTAAAGCCGCCGACTCCGTAATTCCGAACTTCGAAGTAAGCTACCCCGACACCTACTATATGCCCTATCACCCTATATTTAAGAAGGGTGTTAATAATACCACGTGGCTTGTTTTTAATGCATCGCAAAAATTAAATAGGAATTACATTGAACTGCTTAACTCACGTAGGTCTAAAGATGCTTCAATCTAATTGTTTGGCGAGAAACCGACTGCGTCGATTGTTACATGTCGTTTGCTCACGGTGACATACGGTACGAAACCAGCTTTCATCATTGCTAATACCTGCATGGTGCAGTTAATAAAGGAGGAAAAGAAGAAGTATCTGAAAGGTGCGATGTTTCTTTTGCAAGGCCGTCATGTCGATGATGTATTTGCTGGTAGAGATTCATTGGATGAAGTAGTTTAGGTTCGAGAACAGCTGTTAGCATACTAGAATTTGCTCGAATGCAAATGGAAAAATGGGCTGTGAATGAGGAAAACCTGCTTTGACCTTGAATCGAAAAAGAAATCGGACAATGTTGTAGGATGTAAAAGAAAAAGCTTTTATACAGTTATTTGTAGTGATAGTGGGAAGAATTTTAAAGGAGCGGATGTCGAGCTGCAACTGTTGTTTGCACAGACTTTTGCCATTAGTCGGTAGATTTCGGCGAGCGTGAAGTCTTGTAAGGGTCATTTCAATAAAGCTATTAGAGAAAATAAATCGATCTTCGAAGAAATTTATACGGTCTTTTCATCCATTGAAATACATCGGAATTTAGGCCCACTTACTAAGTTCTAGAGAAGAGTATGTGGCTATTCTTATACCGAGTTATTTAGAAGGTGAACTGTTAACAGCGCTACCTAAACCGTTTGTTGAAATTAATGAAAATCATTGGTCTTTTCTAGATGGCGATTGGTGTCGCTTATGAGAAATAATTTATGAGCAAAGAATATAAAAATTATTAATTTCATAAAAGGGAATTTAACAATAAAACAACTTTATGTTTATGAACTTTTTTAACATTAAATTACATAGATTATTTACATTTCGGGTCGTTGAATCCGAATCTGGGGTTAGTTCGACCACAACACGATAGAAACAAAGTCATTTCAAAGTCATATTGACAAAAACCATTCAGACTAAGAGAGCAGGAGACCTAATATCTTTTAAAAACGCAGAATTTTTCAATTGGATTAAAAAAAATTGTTAATAACAGCATAGATTGCAACTACGCAGTGACTTGAAAATTGTAAGTCTTTCTTAATCAATAATCTGGATATACTGAATATCTCTGGTTTGTGTTTGTGGAATAGTAGAGATCGTGCAAATCTTTACGAGAAAATGATTTGACAAAGGAGAGTAGCACTTTTACTAAAAAATCACAATGTACTGGAAGAGGATTGATCCATCAAAAGTATTGCTTCCGCCTTTTTACATTAAACTTGAATTAATGAAAGAATTTGACAAGGTTTAGATAAGGAAGGCAATATTATTAATACCTGAAAAAAGTTTCCTTAATTTTCTGAAATGAAAGTGAAAAAAGGGAAATTTGATGGATTGCAGATCCGTAAGATGCTTTACAATGAACATTCCATGAATATAATGGACGACTTAGAAATAGCTATATAAATAGGTATAGTTTTAAAGATGTTGCTCAAAACTTTTTGAGAAAAAAGAATCTTGACTATGCAGTCATTGTAGCTAGTATAGTAAGCAACTTTCGCCGTTTCGGATGTTTAAAGAATCTTAAACTCCATTTTTTAAATTCTTGTGTTATTTATTATCAAGAAAATTTACGCGATTTGAGTGACGAAAAATGTGAGCATTTCCATCAACGTCTGAAAGATGTTGAACGCAGATGGCAAGGAAAATGGGACGCAAACATGATGGTTGACTACTGTTGTCTACTGATGCGAGATACCGAAGATACCAGTAGTTCAAAGAGGTTTAGAAATCCACTACATAGATCTTTTGAATATAACAGAGAACATTACAGGCAAATAAGGGGTAAACCGTTTTTACCATTACAATCATTTTAGATTTGTAAATTTTGCGGTTTTAAAAGCTACTTTTCTTAGTCCAAATCGTTTTTCACAATTTACTCTTGAAATGACCTTGATTCTGAGGTGATGGAATCAAACTAGATTCGGATTCAGCGATCTAAAATACTATATTAAAATAATGTATTACGATTTTCAGATCAGATCACTTTGTTTGTGTGCCTGTGTAATTTTCTGTAATGAAAGCTATGGCGCAATAATTTTTCACACGTCAGCTAGAGAACAAACGTACCATTAATGCTTCGTATATTAGGCATAGTTGTCCAAGTACTTTGCATCTTAGCAGCACGAAGCGAAGCAAGGCGCGAGCCACTAACAAGATAAAATGATTCTAGTTTTTTTAATTGTTATTTATATATTAATTTATCAAGTGTTTTTACCTACCTTATTATGATGAAGCGTAGACCTTTCATGTTTAGTTAAATGACCCTTTGTTCGGAAAGAAGTTCCACAACTTTCACATCTGTAAGGTCGCTCAAAATAATGTATATTGATATGCAATCGTAGTTGACTCGGTTTATTAAATACTTTATTACAAATGCTACAAATATTGCGATTGTCTTCTGATATACTGAAATTATATATTGTTGTATTACTTATTTACATTAAAACTAATACTGATTATATATTATTGTAATAAAAGTATTCATATGGTTGTAAAGATATTTTATGTTTTATTTAAAAGACTCGAATTTCATTTTTTTTTATGAAGTACTTTTTTTTATAAAAAGTATCTAATTATTGACAAAAAGTAATTAAGTAGCTAGTATGGTTATCTTTATTTATCTGTATGTCAATATCTGTGTTCTTAAGTTTTATTAAAAATTAATAAATGAAGTGTTAGGTCGTTAGATGGCGCGTGGGTAGAGGAGCAAGATCCGAGTAGGGAGTGCGACGTGGTTGACCGAGCACTGATCCTTGAGAGTGAGACTCGCCAAGACAGTCCGTAGTGGACGCGAGAAGCGTCGACGGAAGATAGAACGAGAAAGAGAAATTGAGTTTATTGTATTGTCAGTTTAATTAAGTTAATTAAATAATTTGCGTTCGATAAGCTGAGTTATATCATTAAACGTCCTGTGCAGCAACTTGTATCTTTTAAAGTACAATTGTATGTTGCTCTTAAACCCAAGTGGAGTTTGTCCAGCCATTGGCAGATAATTAACATTTCAAAGAGATGTGAGAGATGACAATTAATTATAATTGAGATTACAATTAATTATAATAAAACGCGATTAGCAAACTACAGCATAAAGAAGGTACGAGAAAATTTGTTGATGTAAAATGAATTTCGAGATCGACGCTACGAGACCAAATGGTGCCTCAGGGACAGTGACTCTTAACGGCATGAACTAGTTAATGTTGCGCGAAAAAAGCGTTTAAGTTGTCTACTGTACAGTATCAGAGTTTTAAAAATTAACCCTTTAAGGGGAGGTCGTACCATCCTACATTACCGACCGCGATACGAATCGCTGTTTCCAACTTTTCTCTGTCATTTATTAGTGAAATTACGCACAAATTAAATTCCACTCAAAAAATTCATTGAAGAAGAGGGCTCAACTAAGATAATTGTAATACGGAGTCAAAAATTATAAAATTAATAAATTTTTTAATTTGGCATAAAACGATGTTGAGTTGAACGATCGCAGCGCTATTGCTTATTTCTAGTAAGGTAGCGACGATTTTTGACTCCGTATTACAATTATCTTAGTTGAGCCCTCTTCTTCAATGAATTTTTTGAGTGGAATTTAATTTGTGCGTAATTTTACTAATAAATGACAGAGCAAAGTTGGAAACAGCGATTCGTATCGCGGTCGGTAATGTAGGATGGTACGACCTCCCCTTAACGCCCAATTTGACCATTTTTCGACAATATATTCAGTGGTGTGTAACACTAACTTAAAATGGTTCAAGAAATTCTCGAGATTCTATTTTTAACGTAAAATTTTATGTACTTTCACAATCCGGTATTAGATTTGTCGAAAAATTCAACAATAAAAAGTTATAAACAATTTTTTGCAAAAAAACGTGAATTTTTGAAAAAAAATGTTCGTTTAACCCAAATTTTCGAATGGAAAGAGGGTTCGTTCGTACGTCTAACACATATATATTTGGTCAATGGCATATATACATTATTGTAAAACAGTGGCAATACCGAAATTAAAATTGGCGGACATCCAAACAACCCCTTTTCCACCAAACTTATCAAGAAAGGTTCGTGAATTTTTTTCCCGATCAGGATCGACTTAACGAAAAAATTTTATAGAACAAAAAATTGTTAGAATTCATCATAAAAAGTTGTTAGTTATGCAAAAATATTCTTTAAATAAAAAAAAAAACACGATTTTTTTTCGTGAAAACAACAATTACGCCTGGGCGAGACATAAGGTATCACCGCAATCCTCCTTTTTCCCGGCGTGTCTGCCTCACAGGCAGTTCCCTCCAAGCACACACATTCGCAAGCAACTAAAAGCTCACTGCTCCCGTAAGGGTTCGTATCGTAAATTTAAATGAATTAATTATTGAACAAATTCATTGAAGTTTGAGTCGCGATGTTACTTAACAGTTATTGTGAGAGAAAGTGCCGTGCAAGTTCCTGCCTGCTGGCTTGCTGATCTGTCGACGTAAGCGCCC
Organism: Sycophila sp. Sp_5; assembly: GCA_018906775.1. Classification (NCBI taxonomy): domain Eukaryota; kingdom Metazoa; phylum Arthropoda; class Insecta; order Hymenoptera; family Eurytomidae; genus Sycophila; species Sycophila sp. Sp_5. The sequence goes on along the minus strand of JACCID010000261.1, from coordinate 61,504 downwards.
TCGCGCTCCAGCATACAGTCGCAGTAACAACTCAAAATCGTTTTAATTTCACTGACCTACTAAATTAATTTTTTCCGACTTCTTAGAAATTGCTCCTACGTCCGGTACCGTCAGGATATCCTCCATACTGCCCCGATCGATTAACTAATGGTTCGATCGCCAATGCTTTGGAGAGACCTGCCCGCGACCATGCCCCGGCACCTTTCGACGCGGTGAAGAAGATTTGGAATATCCCGTAACGGGAAACTCCTCCATCTCTCGTCCCCAACCGTCGTGTTTACCGCGCACCGTATTGGTCGCCACCGTCATGTCCCATTCTTCTTCCGCTTTTTTATACTCTGGAGGTCCTGCAACGTACCGCACGAGCTCAGACACGTCCCCCTGTGCCCGCGAAATTAGTTTTCCGATAAACCGACTTGCGCCAGTCTTCGACGGTACCGTTCTCGTAGTCGTGCTCCTTTTATCCGGATTATCAAGATGTTTAGATGACGGACATTCTCTTTTAAAATGCCCAAAACCCTGACAACAAAAAAATCTTGGTTTTCCACCAGATCCCTCTTTCTTGGGATTCTTTTTCCTTGGCCCTAAACTATCTCGTTCTGTATGCTCTCGTGCACATTGCTTCCCCGAGTCGCGTCCCTCTGCAACCGCCACGATCTCTTCCGTCTCCCCAATCGCCGCCGTCTTTACTGAAAACTCCTCTTTTTTAGTAATTTTCCCTCTATCCGGTTCTACATATGCGAATTCATGCAAAGTGGATAATTCGGGAGGTGGAGGTGGACGGTAGAATTTTTCCGCCGCTCGTATCGAGTCAAATTCTATTCGCAACGCTTCTAATTAACGGAATGTCTCGAAGTGCGTCCGATCTATATGTCGCTTATATTCTGTCAATAAATTATTATATACCAACGATAGTTGAGTCTTGATACTAGGTCGTGGATGCAAATATTTAAGCACGCGAGGACAGTGGGTAATATAATCTATCACCGGCTCTTTTTCTCTCTAGGTACCATGTAACGGTTCGTACTAGACCCTCATTTGAAACTGAGGATCACCGAAATGGAGCCGAGCAAGTCTGACAGTGAATCTAATAAATCTTCGTCCGTGATCCCCATCCCGTATCTCAGCTCCTCTAACCTGCATAAAAATTCCTCGGCTCGGTGCCCCCTTTGAACTTCAATTTCCATTCGCTAATTATTTTTCGTTGGTCAAAGAAACACGGTCCCCAATTATGATCCCTTTGTGGTTTCGCGCTTTCCCCTAGTTTCGGTATGCATCCCGACCCATTGTCAATCGCGTTTATCTCCGCGTCCATCCTAGTCGGTACTCCTTCCAAAGAAAACGGTGGAACATAATAGCTAATATACGCTCCTATTTTAATCAGTTGTTCTGATGGTCCCAGCATGTTTCTCTTTGATTCGGTACAGCCGGAAGTTCCACTGGTGTGATCGAGTAGATTAGGTTGCCTATTTCCCGCTCTGCACGCTCGCAAAAATCCCTCTGTCTCGTAGTTAACGATAGAGTGAACGTGACGCGATTCATGGGCAGTTGTTCAGTTTAATAGGCTTTAACTAAGGCAAGGTCGGGACAAAAAACGAGAGAATTTTACCTCATTGGCCCCGGAAAGCGACCACTTTATACTGTATACGTTGATCATGTCGGGTCATTTCCGAGGTCTAGTGTGGACAATAAATTTGTACTCGTACTGATAGATAATATTATTAAAGTTGTCGTTTTGTGTGCTGTAACGGATACGAAGGTTTTGCATGTCGTACAGATGTTGGAAATGTTTGTGAGCGATTATAGAGCGCTAGTGAGAGTGATTTTAGATCGCGATGTATGCTTTATATCGGGTCTCTTCAAAAATGTCTGCTCAGTGCTTGATATAAAACATGCGCTTATGTCAACACTTTATGCGCAAGAGAATGGTCAGGTTGAGTGGGTGAACGCGGTATCGATGCCCCCGGGGGCCTCTACGCTGAATCGCTTGAATAACCATCGGTCGAGTTCTTTGAACAAGACTGAGAGATTAACTGGAGACAGACTGGGAATCATAACGAAGGATAGGATTAAACGGGCCATTGACTCATTTGCACCTTATAAAGCAATAGAAGCCGACGGTATTTTTCCAGCCTTACTTCAAAAGGGAGTGGATCTACTGTTGGAACCGCTGACATAAGTCTTTAAGGTTTGTCTAACTATGTGCCAACCGAATGGAAGAAGGCTACCCTTATTTTTATACCTAAACCTGGGAAACAGGCTCATGAGGGCGTAAAGGACTTTAGACCAATTAGTCTAACGTCTTTTATGCTTAAGTCTAGTGGAATGAGGAATCAAGAATAGAGTTCTGACAGATTGTCGGCGGGTAACTTTTCAATATCGATAAAATAATTATGCCAAAAACTGCGGAATCATTTGCAGATTCTGCAAATGTAAATAAAAAAACTGTGGGTGCAATAGTTTATTAGCAAAAATTAAAAAAGTATTCAATCAGCGGAAAAGAAGGGGAATCACAATTATACTATTATAAATTATCCTGTAGTCACAAAATGATAACCAAACGTTTACAATTAAATAATAATGAAAATAAATAAGAAAAATTATTTTTTTTAATTCGCCTAAGCTGCTCAGCGGTTCATTCCGCGTTCCACATTTTTAAAACAGCGTTTTAAGAAATCCATTGTAAATTCATTGAACTAAACCGATGAATAGCCACTGGGATGCATTGAGAAAATCTTTTCAAATATTCAGTACATCGCATTTGTGAAAAATATAAAAATAATACAATATCGACGCCTCCTGCAAAGAAAATCTCTTTTCAGTTTTGCGGTGAAGATAATCCCTTCCAAAATTTGCGCCGAATATAATCCCCTCACTGATTTTTCCGACGAAAAAGATCTCCTTCTACACTATTGCGACGAAAATAATCCCCTCGCTGATTTTTCCGACGAAAAAGATCTCCTACAATCTTATAAAACAATTTTCTACCAATACTATCCCATACTTTTTAATCGAGGGTGTATTTATTTAAACAAATTATTTTATTTTACGTTTTGGGTTATCCTTTTTTTATACAATTTAATGTTAAACGTTGGTTTATTCATGGCTTATTTTTGGCTTATTCGTTAACTAAAACCATAGCTAATTATTAGTATACCAGCAATTTTACTTCATTTATTTTATTTCAATAAAGCGCAAAAACGCCAGAGACAAGGCAGGCTAGTTTTTGCCGCAAAAGTACTAGAAAGGATAGTTTTCGCTGCAAAAGTTCTAAAAAGGATAGTTTTCGTCGGAAAATCAGCTAAGGAGATTTTCTTCGTCGCAAAAATGCTAGAGGGGCTAGTCTTCGCCGCAAAATCGTTCAAGAAGATGTTCTTTGTCGCAAAAATGCAAGAAAGGATATTTTTCGCCGCAAAAGTTCTAAAAAAGATAGTTTTCGTCGGGAAATCAGCTGAGGAGATTTTCTTCGTCGCCAAAATGCAGACAGGGGATTTTCTTCATACGGGGCGTCGATATTATATGTTTAAAATCCATCTAAGAACTGCATAATGGTGAAAAACTATAAAAAATAATCCAACAATAATTAAAATATGCAAAACAATTGCAAATTAACTGCGGGTTAGAAAGTTAATCCGGATTCTGTCCCATTCATATTTTATATAAAAATATAATTTTTTTTTGTTCTGAAATGCGCTGCAAACTTTATGCGGCGTGCCGTATAAACAAGATGACATTTATTACGATCTGAATAAACAATACTAAAATAAATGGATGAATCGTCTTTTTAATTTATTAACAAACTCACCTCAGGCATTTAGTACTTTATATTGGTAACGCGAACCATCTATCTTCCGTTAGCAAATTTATATACATAATCTTAGTGCTTGAAGTGACCGCTCATGCTAATGCATTACTAGCTAGTATTCATGGATTTAGTTCCGTCATGTCGGCGCTTTATGTGCATTTCAGTAAACCTGTAACTTTAATTCATACCGCATTTTTTTTTTAAAATTTCGAACTAAATGCATGAACTGCCTGTCGTTAGCTCTGCGACGAACAATACATACATTTAGTACACCTAATGGAGAGTACTTTGCAAGTAAATTGATTTATTTGGCTTGTCAATTTAATGCCGGAAAATTGCAGATAGTCCGTTTACACGATTATTAAATATTAAATGACAAATTCGGACGCCAAAACAATTGCAGTTGAACTGCGGGTAACAAAAATAACAGGGTTGAACCAATTTTGTCGTATACATGCGAATAAGAGATTTTTTTATCATTGGCTTAGCCTCGACCTTTATTTCTCACCGGCACACTAAAAAAAAATTTGGTGCGTGTGGTACTCCGGCAGTACAGGGGGCGCTCCGAATAGGGTCAGCGAGCACTACTCTGGTGGTCGCAGTAACAGCTACTCCGATCGGACTATCCGAAGCACCAAGTCAGAGCATCAAGCGCGCCACCTAGTCGGTATACTAGCTGCCCTTGAAAACAGAATAACTTTTCGTGACCGCGCGCTCGCTCCATCAAACGGAGTACCCGCTACTCCGGCCAGTCGGCGCATCGGGAGCGCGTGCGATATGAGTAGCAGAAGTTCGTTTTCAGGACACTGTGTGCGCCAAGCGGGTGGCGCTTCCGACGCTGCAGTGCCAATACGTGAGGCGCGCCAAATTTTTTTCAGTGCACGGAAATCCAATTTTCTAGCCTTGGGTCGTAATATACTATTACTTATTAATTTTCATTAATTAAATATACCTAAAGTAATTTTTACAGTTTGGTTATCAGGTTATCATTTTGTGATAATTTATAATAGTATAATTGCGTTTCCCCTTCTTTTCCGCTGATTGAATACTTTTTTAATTTTTGCTAATAAACTGTTACACCCGCAGTATTTTATTTTCATTTGCAAAATCAGTTTTTTGCATAATTATTTTATCGATATTGAAAAGTTACCCGCTGACTTCGACAAGCTAGCCCTGACGGCTCATCGTCTATACGCTGCGCAGCATGCGTATAGAGAGGGAAAGTCAGTGGATTATGCACTTGACGAGGCTATCATAAGAATCAAGAAAAGGATGAAAAATAAGGGTATGGTATTGGCTGCCTTCCTGGATGTGGAAAATGCTTTCAATTTCACAACAAGAAGGAGTATATGCCAAGAGGCAGAGAGACGTGACATTCTCAAGTCTCTTGTCAGGTGGCTGCACAACTCCATAGTCGGAAGAGTAGTGGGAGCACAGTGGGGGTCTGCAACAGGAGGTGGCCGGGTGTGGAGGGGCTGTCCACAAGGAGGGGTTCTTTCGCTCACCAAGTATTCTCTTGTTATGAACGAACTACTGGTCAGGCTTACAGGATTACAGGACAAGAAGAGAATACGTTGGCAGACCTAATGTATTTCGCATTAGGAGTAGTGGAGGCTTGGTGTAATGAAGTTGAACTGTCCGTTAATCCTGAAAAAAACGGTACTAGCATAAACTGGCATAAACTTTTGTAACTTTTTAATTGCTTTACTCCTTTAGGTAATATTTATTCAATCATAATGAAACCACATGTTTTTCTGTATTTTTTCATGCAGTAAGTTGACAGTCACCTCATCTAAGGTTCTTGCTTGTATGGTATCTTGACGAGGGGATGCGAAGTTATATTAATATATGTAGCTGGTCACACAGGCATTCGACGAAAAGAGAAGGCCAATAGACTGGCTAAAAGAAGTGCGGGGGGGGGGGGGGGGGGCTCAAACCAACCGCCGCTGAGACGGCTCTACCAAGCTGTGAGCTAGATAGCAGAATTCAGGCTTGGATTAGAGAGCCGCAGATAAGAAAATGGAAGCGGTGCCGGGAATGCAAACATACAAAAGCGTTTATTCTGCAGTCTCTCCTGGCAAGTTGGGCGGCTGAGATGATTAATCTCCCCAAGAAGGACATTAGAAAGACAGCAGAGTGGTTGGCTGGTGTTACGTCCAGGATAAGGAATATAGGCTAAATTTATTCGGAAAAATAAATAAACATGATTCACATAATTTCAAAGGTTATAAATTTTATTGATTAAAAACCTTAGGTGGAATTACAATGATTGTACAATTTTTAAACGCAAGGCGCAATGTTCTAAAGTTAATTCTTTTTAAAATTAATTCATCTACATCGCAATAAAAGAGATGCGTAAATTCTTGCATACGGTGGGTCGGGTCGGCTGGTTACGGCAGGTAGCGGTGGGTCCCGCTGTCCCTCGTTGTTCCGAGCCGAAGGCGTCGATACTAGCTCGCTCCCTCGCTTTCTCTCTCTCTCTCTCTCTCTCTCTCGATCTTTCTCTGTGTTGACGGTAAACAGCAGCTTTCCTTGGTTGCGTCGGTGGATCAGTCGCCTAGCCCGGTATTGGAGTCTGCTGCTATCCTCGTCCCTCCAATGTTAAAGAATAGGCCGTTTTCCTTGCTCTGCGTTTTCCCGGCAGGCTGATCGGCGTGCCAGATTTTAAGCCTACAGCGGGCGGTCTCTCGTACTCTTGTCGATGCTCGGAGAGGCTCGTCCCTGTGCAGACAGGTAGCTTCGTAGATATGACTGGCGTGGACGATAATTACTTGCTGTATAGACTCAATACGACTGAACGATGCTTGCCGTTAGACTCGGGTTTTTATACTCTTTTAATCCCCTCCACTGATTTCCGGTGGGGTGCATTCTTTTGCTCAATTCTTGGGAAAATTCAGCTACTTAATTCAAATGATCATTTCCTGTTAGAAATACGGACGTGAATAATCATGTGATTTTGCGCTGGTAACTGTTCTGCTCTTAGGGCTCATTCCCTAGGAACGGTGTTTGTGTGCAGTGTTTTTCTATTTCTTTGTCTTGAATATTGATTAGCATTCGAATATAAATTATTTTTATACGCCGAAAACTTGATTGTTCGGTGTCTTATTTCCGTAATAAAATTCCTCCGTGATTCACTTCTGAGGCCTTATTTCGTGAGAAAAACGGGTGCGCTCGGTGCGATTCTATTTCCTGCTTTAAATATCGATTGGCTTCCATTTACGAATTGTCTTCAAATATTTAATATATCGACATATCGTTGGGAAACTTCCTAATCTCTTTTATTACCTTAATTTGCATTCTTTTTACATTAAACTTAATTTTAAACTTAATATATTAGAAAAATTTCCTTTCAATTTTTACCTTAAAAATGAGTAAATTTTTAAAACATTAGGTTATTATAATACCCCAAAAATTAATTCTTAGCAACCATATACCCTTTTTGTTTTATCGTTTTTTTTAAAGTTTATTCATTTATTTATTTTTTTTTTCTCTGTTTTGATAGAAAATGTTTCGACTGTTTTGGTGAAAATCGTGAGTTTTTCGACCCCCTCCCCTGTCACACGAGTTTCCTGATTTCCATTTTCCGACTCTTCTTGTTCTTCCAAGTCCCTTCCTTTTAAAAACGGTCGCTCATCCCTTGTTTTGATTAGTTCTTTGTTTTTACTCCTACAATGAGTTGCTCAGGTTGTGAAATCCTCTTTCTTCTTGAGAGGCTCCGTAATATTTATGCCGGTGGTCGTCTGTCCTCGGATCAAGTGTTAGAAGTTTTGGGTTTTGTGGCTATACCGAGTGTATCAACGTCTTCGATATCTCAATCTTCTTACTCGGCGGGTTTGGCGGTTCCGTACAATTCCTCGCCTTTAGGACCGTTTGTGCATTTGGGACCAGTTTATGATGGTTCCCTTCGATGGTACCCCTCGTTACGGCCCCTGCTTCATCTTCGTCCTCTAGGTAAGTGTTATTTTTCTTATTAAAAAAAAAAAAAAAAAAAAAAAAAACATTTTCTCTTTTCTCCTTTTTATTTTCTTTTTATTTTTTTTTTCTCTTAGCTCTCCCAGGCCCGCACGTAATTATCGGTATGTGTCCCTTCTTTTTTTTATTCTCATTGTTAGTTCTCCGTTCTAATCTCTCCCCTTTTATTTCTTTTTTTCTTTAGTCCCCTCCCGGGGTCTCCAAATGACCTGCGAGTACTTCTTTTATTCCTATAAAAAGTGTTCTTTTTCCTCTTAGAATCAGAAAAAAAAAAAAAAAAAATTCAAAAAAGAATTTCAGCTCGGGGCCTTTCTGTATTTGTCCATGGTAATTTTCTTTTATTTATATATATACTTTAAAAATAATATATCTTTTTTTTTTAATTTTGTTTTCTTTTCCTTTTACAGGTGAACTCCACTCTTAGATTTTATCCTCCCAGGCCTGCTCTTTTTCTACCTGCTCGTCCGTATGTTGTATGACCTTGTCTATTAGTATTTTCTCTTCATTTTCCGTAGAGGTGCTATGGTGTGAGGGTTCTAGACTCATTGCTACTTGGGTGACTATCTTTCATCGACACTGCCTCATTATCTCCTATTAAGTCCTCTTCAATTTCCTTAATTTGTCTCTCTTCCTCTTTTTCCTCTATTAATATCAGCTCACGTACTCTTCTTCTTATTAGCTCTTCTACCTTATTTTGACCTCCTTTGTATATTTCCTTTGCTATCCTTATTTTCTTTATAGTTCTAATTGATCTTAACCTTGCTTCCTTATGTCCTTCGGGTAACAGTAACTGTTTATATGGCCTTTCTTGTCTTGGTGACATTTTCCTAGATATTGAAGCATTGCACCCTTTACATTTTAATTTATATCGTGCACTATTCAGTGTAATGAAATACGTAGTTATTTTATATACATATTTTGCTCTTGGTTCTTGTAAAATACACCTCCTACATCCTTCCCTTCTTGTTTCCAATTCTCGATATATTATTCTTTTTATCATTTTCATATTTTCTCTCTTTTTTTTATTTATATTCTTGTAGATATTTCTAATAAGAATTCCGTGCAGCTACCGCACTCAATTACTGGACTTGTACTTTGTATATCTTTTTTGCATAAGTCACAGTATAAGGGTGGTGTATCTATTGCTCCAACGTTGTGTAAATTCTCGTGTCGTGAAAAACTGGGAGATATTTCAAATCGATATCTTGTCATACATCCATTCCAAATTACTAATTCAAAATTATTGACGTCATAAACATATGTTATCTCTGCTCTCTGTTTAAAACAGCGATGTTTTAGAAATTCTCTGTATGCTTCCGGACGATTCTCTGGTATTTCTCCGTCGAATGGTGTATGCTTTTCTATTTCCTTGGGCGAGTAATGTACCATGTGATAGGTTTTGTTCATTTCTTTTTACTGTAATTATAAAGAGGTGGTATTAGTACTTAAATTCGGGTAAATTTTTGATTTTTCATTATTTACTTCGTTTTTTTGTATTTTTTCTTCTGCTACTTTATTCTCTTGTGTTTCTTCCGCTTGTTGTATCTCCCTTTGTACTCTATTTTGTTCTTTTTGTCTTAAATGTAATAATAGTTGCGTAACCGAATTCCATATTGCCCCTACAAGGTGTAATGAGAATCCATATAGGCTATATAATGCATATCCATGGATTACCGTATCTATTATTAACTTAATAAACCGGTCGGCTATGATTATTCCTATTATTCCTGCACTAGCTGTTCCAAATATTAAATATTTTGTCCACATTTTTTCCCAAACAGATTCAGCTATTTTTGCTAAAGTTTCTTGATTAAATAAATTTTCAATAATCATGCCTTCGGAGTTGATCGCACGTCCCGTCATTCCCAACGCTATCTTATTAACAACTGCATTTCTTTCAATAGGAAATAAAATTCTGTCTCGTAGTCTATTTAAATCATTTTGTGAATAAATTCCACTGATTGCTAGTGTTTCTGGGCTTACGTATTTCCTACATGGAAATACGTAAGCCCAGAAACACTAAATTTGTGGCCTCAGAACTTCGGGCATTTTGACTTCTACAGGATCGGGCAATTTTATACCAGTATTCGTTGATTTTATACATAATTGGTAACCTTTTATCGCAGGAAACTTGTCTTCTGGTTCGAATTAGTATGTGTGTTCGGGATGATAAGAAATAATTTTCCCTCTCCCTTGATACTGGCAATTGTTCGAAGCATTCCCCTTCGGTGTCTCGTCTTTTTACTTCAACTCGTATGCATTTTAATAAATGTATAACTTATCCTGCGGTGACTGCAATGTATCCAGGTTCTCCCATGATTTTATATGCCACTTCTTCCGGCGCAATAGTGGCTAATGCTAAAAGCTTGATCCATGATTTTTCTTTGAAGTTCACACTTGTGTCTCAAGATATCATAATACATTTGCGTGGCTTGTTTTCTCACATATTTTTCAACATATAAAAATTTCGATTTTACAAAGGCGAACATATCTAAATTGATGGCTGATTTAAGTGTTTTTTCTACAAATCCGTCTTCTTTTGCATCTTCTACAATAAATAATTTTGGATGCTCGGTGCGTGATAAGGGGGCTCCACATACTTTTAATTGGCCCGTTTTCCATAATGGAAATATTACTTCGTTTGATTCTAGTGAATATAAAATTTTCTTGTCTCCTATTTCTTGGATTTTGTTTATGTGTCCTTCATATAATAATGAATATTTCTTTTTTCCGTATGTTTCGTCGGGTGTAGTGGACCAAAATACGTCTGCCCCATCGTGATCTGTACACTTTCCATCCGAAAATTTGCAAGTTGCCCCACTGTCTAATCGAACAATATTAGTATCTAAATTTACTTCTGCATAATAATCTTGTAATGAAATTTTTACCCATCCGGCTACGTAAACATTTTGATAATCACCGTAAAGATCTGAGTAAGATCCTCCTTCGCATTTTCCCCCGTCTGAAATCATTCCCGCAAAAATTAAGGACCTTGTAACCGTGCTATTTTGTGGTAGTTGCATAACTGTATTTCTGGCTATTGATAAAAATCCAGTGAGATACATTTTTCGGCATTCGTCTTGACTTATTTCTTTATAGTAACTTATTTCCCCTTTTGGCATACGTGAGACATGTGAGTGCATTCCGCAATGGGTAATGATTCGATTTATCATTATCGAGCATTTATATACAGGGTATTCAAAAATGAACTGGCACGACCAGTATACCCGTGTTCAGAATAAAATTCTAAGCACTTTTTCCCTTTTGGCATATTTCGTAATTGTGGCTACTTATCGAGTTATGGTCAATCAAAAACTTCGATAATTAGCCAATCAGCGCTCTAGTAGGCGGGGTTTACTCGAGCACCATGGGCCGCGCGGGGAGAGTCATGCGGGGTTCATCGTCAAATCGAGCGTTGATTGGATAATTATTGTAGTTTTTAATTAACAATAACTCCATAATTATCCCAAATTCTGAAAAATGCCAAAAGTGAAAAAGTGCTTAGAATGTTATTCTGAACACGGATATACTGCTCGTGCCAGTTCATTTTTGAACACCGTGTATATAGTTTTTATTGATTATTCATAAGATACATAGGTTATTTTATATAAGATGTAAAATACCGCGAGTTTTTGGTCCATTCGTTAAAACTTCGCTTTCTGTGTGTACGCTTAATTCTATTACATCCCGTGTATTTTGTACAATAATTTTTATGTAATATAAGAATCCTAACACAATCCCGGTTGCCAATAAGGCAACAACTGTAATTATAGTTAAAATTCCCATTCCTGTCATAAAATTCTCTTTCCCCTTGTATAGTTTTACAATTTGTTCGATCTCCCAGAAATCTTTCTCTGTTTGTCCTTTATTTAATATATCAATTATTGGTTGTTTATTTTCCGCGAATGATTTTGTTAATGTTTCTATGTATAAATCTTTTTTTGGTATAGTGGTCGTGAATTGTTCGTAATTTGGATAATCCTTCGCTATAATTTGATTATTTTCGTAAATTATAAATGAATTTCTTGATAATGTAAAGGTTCCTGTACCTTCGAGTATTATATCCTGATGTTTGTTTAATGTTAGATTGATTTTCCCTGCACTTGAAAATATCCATTTGTTATTTCATAAATTTTTTCGAAGGATGCTAGATTTCCTCGTTTCCTCGTTTATACATTATTTTGCAAAGTTCAAAATTCTCTTTTTCTGGATAAACTAACAAATTATATTCGCAACTTGAATCGATTCGGTACATAAACCATTCTTGTTCGCAGATTATTGTATATTCTATAATTTTACATTGGCTAAACTCTATTTGTTGCATATCGACGCCCCGTACGAAGAAAATCCCCTGTCTGCATTTTGGCGACGAAGAAAATCTCCTCAGCTGATTTCCCGACAAAAACTATTCTTTTTAGAACTTTTGCGGCGGAAAATATCCTTTCTTGTATTTTTGCGGCGAAGAACATCTTGAACGATTTTGCGGCGAAGACTAGCCCCTCTAGCATTTTTGCGACGAAGAAAATCTCCTTAGCTGATTTTCCGACGAAAACTATCCTTTTTAGAACTTTTACGGCGAAAACTATCCTTTCTAGTACTTTTGCGGTAAAAGTTTTTTGCGCTTTATTGAAATAAAATAAACAAAGTAAAATCGCCGGCCGATCGCGCGGTCCGCGAGCGGTGGTGTTTACGCGGAGCACGACTTTGCTCCACGTAAACAAACGTTTGCGTCCGAGAGCAGGCCGCTTGCCTACTCTACACGTACTCACACGTACGCACGCATACGAGGGAACGGGTCGCTTACCCGTTCCACGCAATGTACAACGAACTCGGCCTCGAGCCCGCGCTCGAGGTTCCGATGTCGAATTACGCGGCGGCTTTTCTACGAGAGCCGCGACTCTCGCCGCACGAGAGTCCGCGATCGCGATCTACGGAGAGAGAGAGAGAAAGAACGGGGGAAACGTTCCCCGCGTTCGACGAACGAAAACTTCCGCTCTAGAGTCGAGGCGCTCCTCGACCCCTCGCCGCGTACACGCCCGCACTCGCAACACAGTCTACGGGCGGTACTTACAACCGTATCAGCCTACGCTCGTTCTCGGCTGCTACCTCGTGCTTCCTTCACGTGGACGGCTTCCTCTCGACTCTCTTATTCGTACCCCGTTCGCACACGCACGCACACGCGTCCGTCCTCGCTGACGGCTCGAGAGAATCTCCTGAGATTCCCCACCTGGCAATCTCTCCTCCGCGCGCCGGCTTAGCCTCACCTAAGCCGCGCTCGCGCCCGCTCGCGCCAGCTCGCGACGACGCGAGGGTACCCCGCAGTACCCCGCGTCACATGGTAGAAAATTGTTTTATACGATTGTAGGAGATCTTTTTCGTCGGAAAAATCAGCGAGAGGATTATTTTCGTCGCAATAGTGTAGAAGGAGATCTTTTTCGTCGGAAAAATCAGCGAGGAGATTATTTTCGTCGCAATAGTGTAGAAGGAGGGGTTTAGGAAGGAATGGGTTATAGGAAGGAAATTTTGGAAGGGATTTTCTTCGCCGCAAAAATGAAAAGAGATTTTCTTCGTAGGAGGCGTCGATATAATGATATCCTTTGTTATTTAATAATAAGTATTGAGTAATTGGTTCAATATATAATTTATATCCGAACGATTGAAGTGACGGTAAAGATTGCATTTTATAAATAAAAGTATGTTGTGATCGCACTACTGGCAATATCATTCTTATTGCTACTTTCCTATTCACTACTCCGAATTCTATTTTTGATATTTCTACTATATTTTTCATTTTTAATAAATCCTTATTAACCCATTAACGTCCAAAATGTCAAAATTTCTTGCACGTTTTCAGAGTGATTATTTCCTATGTAATTGGCGTTGAAAAAATTCTTGAACCACATATTCTGATGTAAAATTTCATGCTCCTTCAGAATCCGTTTCGAGAATCATGATAAAACTCACAGGAAAAGAGATATGCTCGATTGAAACATAAAAAACACCTAAATTTTCGAAAAAAAAAAATTTCAGGATTTTTTTTCGAAGTGTTACGGTGAAGATATCACCTTGCGACCGTGATCATGGGAGTTGAAGTTTAAGAGGGAATTTTTTTGTTGACCTTGAACCATCGCTTCTTTACAAAATGGCGGGAAAAACGAATTTTTTTTTTTCAATCTTCATCAATTTTTTTCTCAAAATCTATGGATTTTAGAAAAAAATTCATAAGAACAAAAATGCCTTAGAATCGCTCGAGGAACATTCTCAAATTTTTTCAGAATTTTTTGAGACAATTTTTGATTTTCCGGGAAACTTGGGAAATGGAATTTTCAAAAATGTCTCCAAAAATTCTAAAAAAATTTTAGGATGTTTCTCGAGTGATTCTGAGACATTTTTGTTCTTATGAATTTTTTTCTAAAGTCCATAGATTTCGAGAAAAAAATTGATAAATTTGAAAAAATAAAAATTCGTTTCGGCCGCTATGTTCTAAAAACCTATTGGTAAAAAACGATTTCTGTGCAAATTTTCGGAAAATTTTTTTAGAATTTTTGAAGACATTTTTGAAAATTCCATTTCCCAAGTTTCCCGGAAAATCAAAAATTGTCTCAAAAAATTCTGAAAAAATTTGAGAATGTTCCTCGAGCGATTCTAAGGCATTTTTGTTCTTATGAATTTTTTTCTAAAGTCCATAGATTTTGAGAAAAAAATTGATGAAGATTGATAAAAAAAAATTCGTTTTTCCCGTCATTTTGTAAAGAAGCGATGGTTCAAGGTCAACAAAAAAATTCCCTCTTAAACTTCAACTCCCATGATCACCTTTGATCACGGTCGCAAGGTGATATCTTCACCGTAACACTTCGAAAAAAATCCTGAAAATTTTTTTTTTCGAAAATTTAGGTGTTTTTTATGTTTCAATCGAGCATATCTCTTTTCCTGTGAGTTTTATCATGATTCTCGAAACGGATTCTGAAAGAGCATGAAATTTTACATCAGAATATGTGGTTCAAGAATTTTTTCAACGCCAATTACATAGGAAATAATCACTCTGAAAACGTGCAAGAAATTTTGACATTTTGGACGTTAATGGGTTAAATGAAACCTTATCGTCGCTTGTTTTTTCTATCATTTCTTGTACCATTATCAAATCCTCCGGGCTTAATAATGTTCCATAACCTCTATTGTTTTTTAATGCTTCTATAATTTGGTACATAATTCTTCCTTTTATAACATTTTGTTCCAAGAATTTTTTTGTTTCTACTATGGTTCTGTCCAATGAAGTTATGGCAGAACTTGTCCTTCTATTTAATACCATTTGTTCGTCAATTATTCTGTTTAATAACCTCATCCATTCTTTCTCATGCTTTTCTGTTTGTTTGCTAATGGAGCTTTCGAAGGACATTTTCCTTGCAGAGGGCCTTATTAATACACTTTCTTCTTGTGTTGGTGAATATATTAGCATGTTTTCGCTGGTTATTGTACCGTTTAAAAATTTCACTTCTCGATCTACTTGATGAAAAATATCGTAGATATTTTGAAATTTTTCTTCTGTTTCAATAAAGTGATCAATCATTGAGTGTTGTTCTTTCAAAATTTCTTTCTTTAGGTGTTGTACTTCCGTCTCGATTTTTCTTATATGATACTTTTCCCAAGCTGTATCCATATAACATGTTATCTCCCATCGTTCTGATATAAACCGCATATCATATACATGTTCGAAGATCATTCCGGGCTGTTGACTTTGTCAAATATTCAATGGATCGGCGTCTATTGTGATCCCCTCCGATAGATGTACTAATAACAAAAATGCCAAGGAAAACAGGGTTTTTATATCCATTCTGTAAAATAAATAATACGTTGTTTGATGTCAATAATCTAAAAGTATTCTTCTCTTCCTTGTTTCTTATATGTAAATACCAAAATGCTATATTATATAAGTATTTATTAAACTCTATGCCAACTACAATATCGCTGGGTACTTAATTGTAGCATATGATTAGGATCTTCACACTCTAAACATATGGCATACGTTATTCCTTCCAAATCATGTGCTGCAATTCTTTCGCAGTGTCTGCACTCTCGCCATGCTTTAAGTTTGGTTTTGCAATCTGCTGATGCACATACACCTACGTGACGTAGATGGCTGAATCCGACTTCACCGCCTATGTTTAATTCGAAAAATTGTCCAAACGTGTATGGGCACGGTGCAGGAAAATATTCGCATACACACATATATCCCAAATCCTTATCGCGAGTTACGTACCATTTGATTTTAACAGGGTACCAATGTTTCTTTGTTCTTCTGTTGCGTCGTAAAAGAGACATCATTTTCCTGCTGTCCCCCAATGATACAAACATAGAGCAAAAATCTCTTGTGGCTTCATTCGCAACCTTTTCTATTTCTTCATTTTCTTCCTCTGTTAAGTAAGGTAATTCTTCCGGTAAACCCCATCTTATTCCTTTCCTGCGCCTTCCATATTTCTACCAACTGAAGAATGTATTGTATTCCCCATCTCTCAGCTATTGCAAGTTGATGTTTCTTTTGTTTCTTGACTTTCTTTCTCCTCTGGGCCCGGCTAACCTCTAGATTTATTGTTAAATCTCGTTCGTACCTAATGAATTCCAATGCAGCCCTAAAGCAGATCAGTTGTGCGAGAAACAGCATTTTTTCTTTTGTTTTTCTAGCGCAGACTGAAAATATATTTTTGTATTCTATTTTATTTAATTATGTTAATAGGCTTATTTAATGTGTAATCCTACTGTACATATGATATTCGTAATCTATTCGCATGTACTATTTTATCTCTGTTATTCCGTGTTATTTTTATATTTCCTTTATCATTAATAATTTCCTTGATATTATAAGGGCCTTCATATTGATTCGCTAATTTATAAGGTTTTCCACCCTTTAATAACCATACCGAATCACCTACTTGAAAATCTTTATGATTTGAATTTTGATCATAGTAAAATTTCGATCTCCATTTTGCATCTATTAAATTGTTGCAAGCAATATTTTGTATATGAAAGAGTTTTTTGCTTAATTGTCTTACATAATCATCATAGGTTAATAATCGATCTTCATATGCTATCTCATATGATGGTAATCTTGCGATTTTTCCAAAAATCAATTCATATGGTGTAAAACGATGTCCTTCGTGTTGTGCTGTATTATAACTTAATATTGCTAACTCAATATATTCGTCCCATTCATTATCTTTGTCAATAAACATTTTCATATATTCGCTTAAAGAATGATGCGATCGTTCTAAAGAGCCATTGGATTGAGGGTGATAAGCTGTGGTTTTTACTTGTGTAATTTTAAATTTTTTTGCTACCTTTTTCATAAGACTGCTCATAAAATTCAAACCCTGATCTGACAAAATCGTCACTGGTGCCCCGAAGACACAAATAAATCGTTTTATAAAGGCCACTGCCTCTGCCGTTGCGTTTTTTATCGGTATTGCCATGCAATATTTTCAGAAATTACATTGTATAGTTAAAATATTATTATTCCCATTTTTAGATACAGGAAAAGGGCCGACTATATCAAGACTCACTTTTTCCATAGGAGCCATTGGTATATCAAAAATTACCACTTTTTGTTTGGTTTTTACTCGCACCAACTTTTTCATTTGACATTTTAAGCATCTTCGAATATAATTTTGTATGTCCTTTTTCATATTTTCTCAAAAGAAATTGTATTTAATTCTCTTGTAAGTTTTTGTTACCCCTTTATGTGCTCCGATTGCAGACCCGTGTAGTTCTTCTATAATTTTTGTTCGGTCTTTTTCTTCTACGTATTTTACATATCCGTGACATAGTATGATTGTTAAAGATGCTCCTTTCATTATTTGCTTAATAGACTTTATTATTTCTTTCCATGAAATATTCTCGATAAATTCACTTACGGCCATACTTATAGATTTAATGTTCTCTTTTTCCATTGTTTCCCTTAGTATTTTGACTGATAATTTAATACCCTGAAGTACATCAGGCGTTGATTCTGGTTCATTTCCTTGAATCACTAATGCAAAATATCGATTATTATTTTTATTAATTATTTTGACTTCCCCTTTGTCAACCCCTGTAACTTTTGGTAATTCTTTTGTTTGTTGTAATAATTTGGCTCCAGTATCGCATGGAGTTCCATCGGCGGCGATAAAATATGCATAATTATCTTTACGCATAGTAAGTTGTTCGCGGCAGTCAATAAATAGTTTGTTAATATTTTTAACGGGTGTAAAATCATCATTCTGTTCTTTTTCGTAAAAATTTTCCTCACTATTTGCGATTTCTTCGTGATTTACCTCTGTGTGCGGCAATTCGACAATGTCTTCTATTTGTTCATGTAGTTTTTCTTCGTTTTCTTCTGTAATCTGTGGTAAATCATTTTTATTTATATTATTTTTACTATTATTCGGTTTCTTGGGTCGTGTAAAATTATATTTTGGCAAAGTCAATTTTCCCGCTTGATTGCGTGTTATTGCAAAAATTTCTTTTTCTACGGGATTGCGTGACAGAGCATCCGCTGCAACGTTAGTTTTTCCACTTTTATAAACAATATCATAATCATAGGCGTCAATTTTTTTTTTTTTTTTTTTTTTTTTTTTTTTTTTTTTTTTTTTTTTTTTTTTGTGTGAGAATCTCCTGCAGCCTCATGGGCCTAGCAGTACCTGCCGACTATTTATTTTTGCCTACTACCGAGCGAGGGGAGGACACAGCACTGACCCCCCCGCTTAGGTGTGATGGGAGGACACGGCTCTAACCCCACCCACCCTGTAGCCCAGCTTTTTTCCCTCTACCTTCTCTGCCGGCAGATCTCCTCCTCCCGTCCCTACTCCCACTCCGCATTCGCCCAGGGTTATGCCTGTGGAACGGGGAAAACCTGTGGCCAAACCTATAACTAGGGTAAATGCCAATTAGGAAAACCCGTTCCGGAGTGGGTCGGTATATTGAGAATGCTCAAATTAGATGCCCAAGTCACATTTCGTAGGCCTGAGCACCGAATTTGTCATTCTCATACCTCCCGCTCACTTTGTTGAGTGCGGAGAAAAACAGCTAAGAGATCAAGGAAGCATCGCAACTTCCAGCGCGGTCACCCATCCAAGTAGTGTCCACGCCGAAAGTTGCTTATCTTTCCCGAACGCCCCAGGTGCATCTCCACGACTCAGCCAAAGCGTCGGTTCATAAGCGTCTAATTTCAAACGCCATCTACTTACTTGTGAAAAAGGATCATTAGAATTTTTAAACCATACTAAAGGTTTATGATCTGTTACTATTGTAAATTTTCTTCCGAGTAAATAGCGTCTAAATTGTGTAACTGAATAAACAATTGCAAGAGCTTCCCTTGAATAAGTGTCATATTTTTGTTCGGTACGACACAGTACTCTTGAAACATACGAAATGGGACGATCCTTTCCTAACTCTCCCTGTGACAGTATTCCTCCAATAGCTGCCCCGCTTGCATCGCAAGTTACAATCAAAGGTTTTTCGAAATCAACAATTTTTAAAACAGGTTGACTGCATAACTTCTCTTTTAAGATGTTAAATGAATTTTGTGTCTCTTTATCCCATATAAAAGATGTATCATTCTATAACAAATTGCTTAAGGGTTTTGCAATTCCAGAAAAATTATGAATAAATCTACGATAATAACCGGCTAGTCCCAAAAATTGACGAATGTTTTTAACATTCTTCGGTTCAGGAAATTCTCGTACTGCTTTCAATTTGTTAGGATCGGGTTTTACCCCTTCTTAGCTTAACACATGGCACAAATAAGTCACTTCGGTTTTTAAAAATTCGCATTTATCCGGCTGTAGTTTAAGATTGGCTTCTCGCAATTTTTGTAAAAATTTTCGAAATTTTTCATCGTTCTTCTATTGTTCTTGCAAATATTACGGCATCGTCTACATAAATAAAGATATCTTTGCGCTGCATGCCTTTAAAAGCCGTGTCGACTCCTCTCTGAAATGTAGCTGGACTATTCGACGAGCCTATAGGCATCGTGACAAACTGGAAAAGTCCGAAGGGTGAGGAAAATGCTGTTTTATGTCGATCTGCTGGGTCCAATGGTATTTGAAAAAAATCTTGTGCTAAGTCGAAAACTGAAAAATATTTCGAGTCCCCTATTTTGTCTATTATATCCATTACGTTAGGCATAGGATATTTATCTTTAATTGTTTTATCATTTAATTGCCGAAAATCTACTACTAGACGATAACGTTTATTTACCTTGTTGTCGGGTGTTTTTGCAACTAAAAAGGCGGGTGAAACATAATTCGAGCATGATGTCTCTATAATATTATTATCAATTAATTCTTGCAATTGTCTTTCTAATTCGTCCATTAATGCGTGAGGGAATCTAAACGGCTTAGTAAATACAGGTACTTCATCGGTAGTAGGAATCTTATGCGTTATAATATTTGTTGTCCCTGATTTCTCACCTTTTAAATAAAAAACATCAGCATATTCTTCAATTAATTTTTCGATAGGTTTTCTTAACTCTTCTTCCATGTGTTGATATCTTAGTTGTTTCTTTAACTCTTTCATTTTATCGACTTCGGATGGTTCCTTCTTTATCGTCATTATCATGTTGCTGGGTAAATAATTAATTGTTGATTCTTTCCCTTTGTCGAAAATTGTTGTGACTGGTGCCAAGTCTTCAATCGGCCCCTTCCATTGTTCATTATCATTTATTACCAAATAATTTTCTTTTACTTTAAAAATGTCGATTTTTCCCTCTTCCTCCTTTTTGTTGTTAATAACATTATTAATTACCTGATTTTTATTCATTTCTTCAATGCACTTAATTTCGTTTATTATTTCCTTTTCAATATTTTCTTTTGATTTTTTAAATTCCTCTTCCTGTATATAGGACTTTAATAATTCCTTTGGGCCTGCATTTATTGATTCTTCTTTTCTTCCTTTCCTTCTTGATTTATTAATTATTAACATTCCATCAACGGTCTTATTCAATATCTCGTCACATTTTTCAGACTCAATTTTTATATTGTCATACGTATTCCTTGATAAATCCTCTTCATAAGATACATATTTCTCATAATTTTCTTTCCAACGATATTTTCTCTCAAAATCCATAAAATAATTGATCAACATTTCTTCATTATTCTGACACAATTCCGTAAAAGAAATAATAGTCCATTTAAATCCAAATAATTTTCTTTATAATTTATTTGTGCATTGTTTTGTTTAAAGAAATCCGTGCCCAATATCCCTGATTCATATATCGGAAAATCGTCATTTACGACATGAAAATCTATTTGTTTATTTTGAAAATCAACTCTAATTTTACCTAAAGTATTTATAGATTGTTTAGTTATTGTGTCTAACATAAAGTTTAAAGGACGATTAAACGCTTCGATATTTAATTCTATTATGGGAGAACAACTGTTCGTGGTTAAGTTTATTTTCTCGACTCTTGTGAGGTGCCAACTTTCTCGACGGGAGGGCGCGTGGCCGCTGGGGTCTCCCTCTGCGCGCCGGTAAGAGGAAGATTGGGTCCGTTTCCCGAGTGTTGTACATGACCGCGTGAGTCCCTTTGATACTGGAAGCAGTCTCGTTGTATGTGTTCGGAATTTCCACAGTAAAAACATTCGGTAGAGCCTCCTCTATTATAATTATTTTGTCGGGCATAATTATATGTGATAGGCCCCCCCATGTTTCTAATATCTTGACTATTTTGTCTTGTAGTCCCGGAAAAATTTATATTATTCGAAAAATTATTCGCATAATTATTGTTATTTGAAAAATTATTATTGTTGTCTCTAATATTATTATTTCGATTGGGTAAAAAGGGTATTCTACCTCTATTCTCGGAGTTCCAATCTCCAAATTTTGTTGATTGGGTTGGTTAAAGTTTCTATTTCTAACAAAATTATCATAATTTGTGTTAGGTCGTGAATAATAATTAAACCGATCGTTGTACGCATTCCGATTTGTCCAGGCATTTCGGCTTGTTCCAAACTGTAGGTGGGCTAGCGTCAGACAGTTTGTCGCCGCATGTCCGACTCTCTTACAATATGCGCATACTAATTTTTCCCCACTACTCTCCATCAGATGTACTTTTCGTGTGTCTCGAGGTGTCCGCTCACGGTTCCCCCCCACGCAAACTCTTTCTTTATTTCTAACGCTTGTTCCCTTGCGACTTTAAAATCATCCTGCATTCCCATGCGTGCCCTAATTTCCCACTTTAAGCCTCTTAAAAAGAATTTTAGACAATCATTTTTTAAACTTCTCTCAAATGTCTCTTTTCTATCAATGCGTTTTTCATAAGTAGCAGTTTTTAAAATTTTTTGTTCTATTTCGCGCAATCTATTTAAATAAGAGATTACCGTTTCGTTGCTTTTTTGCTTTATTTTTGCGAGTTCACCTGTCCAATCATGAATCAAGTTTTTCCCGATCCGAATATCTTTACAAAATATTGAATTATTTCTTCTACGCTTGTAAAAATTTGTCCTCTTGCGCAATTCAAAGCTTCTCCATATAACCTCATTCGAATTAATTTGGCAAGTTCTGCTTCTAAATTTTCGGGTAGTGTAGTTTTTGCCTCCATACAACCGTCCAAAAACTGTGATAAAGGCACATTTTGTCCGTTATATATTGGTATTAAGTCTAATGCATCTTTTAAAGATAGTCCTCTTACATGCATAGTGCATAGTATTCATTAATTCTGTGTCTGTTTCAATTGCCGAGTGATATAGGGTTCTATCGCCCGTTGAAGATTTCTTCGAGTGCTTAGTTATATTATCTGCTCTTCTAGTATCGTTTTGTGCTTCTCTAATCTGTTTGTTAGTGTAGGATATTACGTCTTCTTTTAAAAAATCAACAAGTTCCTCTACTGGAAATCCGGCTCGTACGTGTGCCTCTAAAGCTGACGCGTGTTCTTTCTTCTCGAAATAAGTAGTTACGTGTTCTGCCTTAATGTCCTTATGTAGAGATGTTTTAATTTCGTGGATCGTTTTTAAGTGTTCCTCTTTTATTTCGGGTAGTTTATTCAAGTGTTGCCACTGTTTATGACCTGTCCCAATGGGAGTGCTAGTCGTCAACCTAATGGTCGGTGGTTTTAGAGTAATTTTTGTGTTTCTTTGTATTTGTTCGTGTTGATTACTTTCTTCAACGTTTTTGTCTATTTCTTCTTCAAAGGATTCGTTAAAAGTGTTATTTTCCTTATATGGCCCCGAGAATACATGTGTTACTTATAACTCGGAAAATTTTGATTTTATCGGTTCCCCAATCCCTTGTACCCCGAGAGATAAATTTATTTCTTTAGTTAATTCAGTTAATTCACGTACTTTATTTATTGCTAAGTCTTTATCTTCAGCTTTCTTATTATTTATAATTGCTGTTAATTCTGCCTCTTTTTCTCGAAGTTGATTTAATAAATATCTGTTCGAAAAGATTAGATCCCTCCGTTTATTTAAGTTTTCATTCGGTTGCTCCAACATTCTTACTCATTTTTGAAGTTCTTCAAATTGAATTTATTTATTTGTTGTGACTCATATTCTTTATTTCCCGGCCGATGCACAAGTTTTTAATTTATAGACCTTAATACCTGTTACGTCCAGGATAAGGAATATAGGCTAAATTTATTCGGAAAAATAAATAAATACGATTCACACAATTTCAAAGGTTATAAATTTTAATGATTAAAAACCTTAAGTGGAATTACAATGATTATACAATTTTTAAACGCAAGGCGCAATGTTCTAAAGTTAATTCTTTTTAAAATTAATTCATGTACCTCGCAATAAAAGAGATGCGTAAATTCTTGTATAGGGTGGGTCGGGTCGGCTGGTCACGGCAGGTAGCGGCGGGTCCCGCTGTCCCTCGTTGTTCCGAGCCGAAGGTGTCGATACTAGCTCGCTCCCTCGCTTTCTGTCTCTCTCTCTCTCTCTCTCTCTTTCTCTCGCTCTTTCTCTGTGTTGACGGTAGACAGCAGCTTTCCTTGGTTGCGTCGGTGGATCAGTCGCCTAGCCCGGTGTTGGAGTCTGTGCTGCTATCCTCGTCCCTCCAATGTTAAAGAATAGGCCGTTTTCCTTGCACTGCGTTTTCCCGGCAGGCTGATCGGCGTGCCAGATTTTAAGCCTACAGCGGGCGGTCTCTCGTACTCTTGTCGATGCTCGGAGAGGCTCGTCCCTGTGCAGACAGGTAGCTTCGTAGATATGACTGGCGTGGACGATAATTACTTGCTGTATAGACTCAATACGACTGAACGATGCTTGCCGTTAGACTCGGGTTTTTATACTCTTTTAATCCCCTCCACTGATTTCCGGTGGGGTGCATTCTTTTGCTCAATTCTTGGGAAAATTCAGCTACTTAATTCAAATGATCATTTCCTGTTAGAAATACGGACGTGAATAATCATGTGATTTTGCGCTGGTAACTGTTCTGCTCTTAGGGCTCATTCCCTAGGAACGGTGTTTGTGTGCAGTATTTTTCTATTTCTTTGTCTTGAATATTAATTAGCATTCGAATATAAATTATTTTTATACACCGAAAACTTGATTGTTCGGTGTCTTATTTCCGTAATAAAATTCCTTCGTGATTCACTTCTGAGGCCTTATTTCGTGAGAAAAACGGGTGCGCTCGGTGCGTTTCTATTTCCTGCTTTAAATATCGATTGGCTTCTGTTTAAGAATTGTCTTCAAATATTTTAATATATCGACACATCGTTGGGAAACCTTCCTCATCTCTTTTATTGCCTTAATTTGCATTCTTTTTACATTGTACATAGAAATTTTGGTATGTCGTAAAAAGAATTGTGTTTACTATTTGTATTCATTATTTTATTCATTATTGGCTTTTTATTATTCTACGCTTAATTTCTTTTCACGATGTAACACTGGTCACTGTGACCTGTCATACTTTAAGAATAGGATAGGTTTAAGCACTGAGAATATCTGCAAACTCTGTGGTGAAGGAGAGGACACTCCTATGCACCTCTTGTGTCACTGCTCTAGGTTGATGGGCGGAAGGTGTGGGGTGTATGAGGAGTGGCTTAGTATATTTCTCAGATTGGTAGATTATATAGAGAGATTGATAGGGGATGAATGATGAGAAAACCGAGCGCAATGGGCCAATAAGCCTAGGTGCATCAACGGAATGTCCCCGAAGGGGGCCGCAGGTGCATTTCCAATCTGACATTAACTGTCGACTATCTGCTAAGAACCAACCAAAAGGGGAAGCGATATAGTACTACCGCGCATGCCACCAAGTTGCGTCTGTGGGTTCTGCATCCAGAGGAAATAGCTGACGTCGAAGCGTTAGAGGAGAAGTCAGAGAAGGAGCTAGATAACTGGAAGGCGGACAGACCTCGAAGGTCAATGCGAATTAAGGATCACGTAGGCTCCTTAACTGACTTCAGGTCCCAGCAGGAAGTGCGACGTGTTTAGCCAAGCACTGATTCCTGAGCGTAGAACGCATCAAGGTAGTCCGCGCGATAGGCGCCGATGGAAGATAGATAGAGAGAAAGAGAAAGTGAATTTTTTGATTTGTCGATTTAATTAAGTTAATTAAATAGTTTGTGTTTGGTAAGCTGAGTTATATCATTAAACGTCCTATGTAGCAACTTGTATCCTTTATCCCTTTCAGGCTCAAGAAAAATATTTTTCACTTCTACAAAAATCGTTATCGATTATTCAATTATTATTGAATCGATATTTTTTTAATGAATGTCAAAGTAAAACGTATGTCCAAGGCGGCAAATGTGTTTCTGAACAATTAGAAAAACAAAGAACTGTCAAACTTTATTGCGCCAAAATCAAAGGTTGTATTTGCATATTTAGTCTCCGCCATCTTATGGTCCTGTAAGGGTTAAAGTACAATTGTATCTTGTCCCTAAACCCAAGTGGAGTTTGTTCAGCCACCGGCAGGTAATTAACATTTCGAGCAATAGAGAGTAAAAGAAAAACAATATAATACATTTGTTAAAGAGTAAATAATTTTTTAAAAATCCATATGAATACTTCTATAACAGTATGAAAAGAAAAATACTTAAACGTACCTAGAGTAATTTGATGTATTTACAGCAGATGTTTGATGAAAATCTATTTCATTTGTATTTGCAGAATTATGTGTGGATTCTATATGAAACTTTGAGCCAGCAACAACGACAACATTTCGTGCTAACGTATGTTGCTGCTTTGATATTTCATTATTAGTTAATTTTATGTTATTTGATCTATCTAGTGATTGTTGTAGTTTTGGCTTCTCGTGCAGTTTTACAAATGATTCAGACAATAGTTCTGGATTATATGACAAATTAGAAGCTCCTGACTTTTCAATTTCCAAATTTAATTGTTCATTAAATGGCTTGTCCTTTAATAAATTAGCTTCAACATTTTTGCTTAATTTGGTCGATTCTGAATCGGTTATTGAGCGTACAGTTTTATTTATCGATCTAGAAATGAATTGCAGTGTCGACGGCAATGATGCTACGGATGATATCTGCCGAAGTGGCTCTTCGGATGATCTGTTAGAAACACGGTATTGTTGTTTCAATTTACTACTCACCATGTGTCTTTCTGTAATATAAGCTTGTAACATTTGTCCGTCGGCAGTATCCTCTTGCCATTCTCTACTTTGAACTGGTAATCGTTCCATTGTATGAACGATTGTTTGTAGCAGGGCAGGATCAGATACTCCTGCGAAAATATTAGTCGAAATACTACGACAATCTGGTTCGATAGCTCTACTTGTAAGATCTATGGGTGATGCTGCTGCTTGATGTTTTCCGCACGACTGAATAACGGTAAGCCGAGACTCTTCAATAATTAACTTTTGAGATGGCGAATGCAAACTAGTAGGTACTAAGCATGAACCATTACTATTCATTGTGCTATAGTTAGATTGGTTGGAATTAAAAGAATTATTGAAACTACCAGTCTTATTTGATATGTTGAAACCATAAGGATAAGTAGCTGGTCTTGTAGAAGGTAGAAGGCCTGGTAGCCTTATTGAACTCAATCGTGCAAGACATAACAAACTTTGAGCTGCTTCTTGTTCTTCATTCTCTGTGTCTTCACTTTCTTCTTCTTCAATGTCTGGATCACTTTCTTCTTCTTCGGAAGAAGAATCTTCTTCGTTCATCTGTTCCATAACTTCTTTATCTTCGTTTTCATCGGAAACTGTTATTGGCACTGGAAATACTTTTAGTTCAACACATTTTTTGTAATGAGCTTTCGATTTCATATGTTTAGTAAGATTACCTTTGGTTTTAAAGCTGAAAAAAGCAATATGAATAAATGAGCAAAATGCAAAAATATTAAATAGTCAAATATGTATTTACATTTTTAAATAATTCAATTTTAATCCTAACTATCTATAAAATCTAGTTTATTGATCTCTGCAGGTGGAGTGAAATAAGATTTTAATTTACTTCAAAACTATATATTTTAAGTGAATCAATTCATTTTTTTAATTTACTGCTAATTTAGTTAGCAGCGACTTTTTCTAATGGTAACTCCTTTATTAATTTATCTTTGAATGTGACCTTATTTTACATAGACTAATTAATTAGATCACAAATTATTTGTTTTATGGGAGCATCTTGGTTTACGAGCTTCAAAAAATGGAGATTTTTGCATAAATGTCTTATAAAATTACTCAAGAAAGTGACCTTAAAATTTAAAACCGTTATTTGAAATACTTTCGGAGCTACAGCAGAAAGAGTGAAAAAGCGGTAAGCAGGTGGGACTGCCCAAACAGACTGGAGCGCGAGCGATCTGCTCTCCATATATTCTATACCCAAAAAGAGTCAATATTCCTTGGAACATTATTTACAGATGGTATAGTGTTAAACGATTATCAACAAATATAAACAAGTTTCTCCGAAAGATGAAATTTACAAGAAGACAATGTGAAAAGCTCGGAATGTAAAGGCGCAAATCCTACTCGGAAAGAAAAATTTAACTTTTATATTAAGAATGGAGGTACTGGTAGAGCTTATCACTAGTGTTACTTTATTAGTATGAAAATTCACGCAAGTAATCATGGATTTTGAGCTTTTAAAGCTGTCTATCTTTTCATATTAAAAAAGTAAGCAGTCTATAAGGTGATTCTAAAAGCAACAAGAAAAGAATGTGA
Source organism: Sycophila sp. Sp_5 (assembly GCA_018906775.1). Lineage (NCBI taxonomy): Eukaryota > Metazoa > Arthropoda > Insecta > Hymenoptera > Eurytomidae > Sycophila > Sycophila sp. Sp_5. The sequence continues at coordinate 33,627 of JACCID010000261.1, read as the reverse complement.
ACGCCGTGGAACAGTTGACGGTTAACGTTTTTTGAAGTGCCGCAACTCAAACATGACGTAGCTGCAGGGCTTTGTAGTAAGCGAATCATAGTATAAAGCTATGGAAACTTTAGAACGAGAGGAGGAAAGCGTGTATACTACAATTTTATAGCATTTCTGCCTCTATATTTATATGTACTCCTTCCTATGATACTATAATATAATTTATATCTTAGAAGACTACTAAATACTTATAATCTAAATTTTTATTATACCGTATAACAAAATGTAATAAAATACGAGTTTGTCTCTGCATTACTTAAAAATATAGTAATTTCTGCACAATTGCTTCTTCGTGTGTGCATGCACATGTAAATTTAATCTTTACAGCTCATTATTTTTGTTTTTTAATTCTGAATTGGGGAAAAGAATAACCATTTTAATTATCTAATGAGCTTTCTTTTAATTTTAGAATTTCAAAAAATTTATTTTTTATTTCTTGTAATGATAGGATTGAGATACATACATCTAATAGAAAGTAGTTAAAAGGCCGTGAGTAAAATTAAAATAATACATATAATTAAAAAAAAAGTAAATAAAAGAATATATGTAAATTCTTTAAATAATTACGTAACCCAAATATTAATAGGATAGCAAAATATACAATAATTATTAATACAATAAAATAAAGAATTTTAAAAATATATGTGTGAAACCAAAGTGTCAATTAAGATTTCTTTTCCGCGTCGAGAATAAACTAATAAACAAAAAACTTTTTAAACGTAGTATGCTTATGTAGGATTCTATTCCTAAGAAGAAGGTAGAAGCGATCCCGTTACTATAAAGCGTTGATTTCGTGCCTGAAGCAAAGATGCACTTATCTGTTATTAGCTGAGACGATCCTACTAGTCTAGTCGATAGAACATGAAAAATAGGCTAAAATGTTTTTTTTTTACACCAATGTTTTTGCGAAAATTTGTTTAAAATGATGTTGTCAATAACTTTAACGTTTGCAACAGCATCGGAGTGATAAAACAATTGTTATTAATAAATTACCGTGAGCCGAAATAAATTACGTTTTCTGAGATTTTCTGCTCTAGTTCAGCAGGATGACTTCGCAGAAGTGTTAAGAATAAAAATTATTTGCTATTAAAATACCTACAAAATGGTTCCGGTTCAATATTTATTATTACAAAAATTAAATTTGTTGTATAGCAAGAACCACGAATGTCCCATATTTTTTTTCAAAGTAAGAATTCGAATAATCAAAATTCCTTAATATGAATGAAAACTTTTGTAAGAAACTGATACCAAATTTTTGTGTAAATAATTTGATGAACCTTACAATCATCGTCAATGAGACCTTTCGCAAAAAAAAAAAAAAAAAAAAAAAACATCTTTATGCCGTATTTCTAGACGTAATTGGTGCTTTTGATAACGTTAACAGTGACATTTTAGCGCAAAAACTCGCAGATAAGGGCTTTTCTGTGAAAGCTTGCTTCGCAGCCGGACGCACTTTAGAGTTTTCGTAAGATTAGCTAGTCGTGAGGAGTAGTAGTTGGAGAGTAGCATATTTAGACACGGAGGATACTTTGGAGCCGGTGAGCCCCGCGCACACCCTCATACGGGTTTTTCTCCCAAATAATTATTATATTTTCCCCTCCGAAATTCCCGCGAAAGAAACCCGCGCCGCGCACACATATCCAACGACAAGTGTATTTCCCTAAGCCAGGAGGCAATAAATCTTTTAGAGAAAATTCACCAGTGTTTCGTGTTTGATTTCTAAGTGTTGGGTGTGTTGTAAGATGGTGGTGTTGAGGCTGATTTTCAGCAAGTCGCGAATACACCGGCTACCTCGAGTGAGTAGCTGGGTCCGCGTCGTCAAAGGAGCGTGCAGCCATTGCCACGTGTACGTGGTAGTCTCGGGAAGACCCCCTACCCTGGGAAACAGATATCTCAGCCGGAGCGAGGAGTTCGTGATCCGGCGGCGTCTACAAGGCGCCTGGCGCTCAACAAAATTAGGAGTAGTAGGTAAAGCGAGAAATTCATTTCAGGTCTGAAGTATTGGAGCAGAAGGTGCAGGGAAACAGCTAAGCGGGAGGTGTAATAGTGCGTGTAGTAGTAGGCGACATAAAAAGGCAGAGGAAGGGGAAAACCCCAGGGGCAGATTGCACACGTATATCCCAACGTGTGTAAGAAACCCCAAACACCCCTGTTTCCTGCCTTTGTGAGAGAGAGGGAGGTGCAAACCTCGGCCGACCTAGCACGAAGGGATACCTCCATCCGTCTCCCTCTCACAACATGGAAGTCTAACGAAAAATTTAATAATTTTTGCAACTTCAGTAACTGCATTGAATTGTACACTGACGATAGTAGAAACGACAAACACAAGAAAGTAGGAGCGGCCTGCTATTGCCCTACACTAATAATTCTCACACAAAAGAGCTTAACCCATTAAGTCCCAAACGCACAAAATTTTAACGTTGACTTTGACCGCGCACCATTTTAAAATAAACGAGGGACATTGGACCGAAGGCACATAAACTTATGTTTTTGAGGTCGCTCTTTCGATTGGCAGTGGCAAAAATTCTGAAAAATAACTTTTAACCTATTATTTTTCAACAAATATAAAAAAAATGCACTTTTTTGACTCGGATTTTTTTTCAAACCTAATTTCAACCATGTTCCGAATGTCTATGCAACTTCTAATACAGATAAAAGGTGTTCCCGAGACTTTTACTTCAAAAATATATAGCGAAACATTTCGATATATAGCGTTATCCAATTCAAAATGGCGTCCGAACGCCAAATTTTTGTTTTAAAATTCACAAATTTTTTTCTCGAAAACTATAGACTTTCATAAAAATTTCCTAAGAATAAAAATGTCTTAGATTTAGTCAAAGAATACCCTCTTAATTTTTTCAGATTGATCCGGTACGATTTTTGATTTTTCAAAAGTCAAAATATCGAAATTTTGAAAAACGTCCTTAAAAAATCTGAAAAAAATTGAGATCATTCTTTGATGAATTATAAACATTTTTGTTCTTTCCAAAATTTTTTAAAAGTTTATAGTTTTTGAGAAAACTACAGAAACGTAGCGAATTTTTTTTGAGACTTAAATCATATTCTAATGCATATATTTTCTAAGAAAAACAATCATCAAGTATAAAAAAAGTTTAAAAAAAGTATTTTGTTTCGACCGCCATTTTGCTTGGATAAAAAATTATTTGAATAAATAATTTCCTCCTAACTTTTAGTTCAGATATCGTGGACGCCAGTTATACCGATTTTAGACCGATAAAAAAATGTATAGGCTGCAAAAAATCAGTTACAACAAAAAAATAATTTGAAAAACCAAGCTTTTTTTTTTAAATTTTGTTTTTTCAGAGGTTAGAAATTTTTTTTCGACTTATAATTACCACCATTCAAAAGAGCACCTTTGAAAATATAGGGAACGGTCGGTTTTAAGTTATTTGTGTTAGAATTCATTGCGACGTATCAATTCGAACTTAAACTTAAAAATTCCATCTCGTGGTCGTTAACGGGTTAATAGGTGCAGAGCTTATCATTAGTACCTAGCCTTTTCTTTAGCTCGGATTGGGTTTGACAACGATCCTACTGGCCCATGTCTCTGTTATGATCAAGATCTGGAACACATTACTTGGCAATGCACCCTATATGATAATCAACGACTAAAATTAATTAAATCTTTATTAAAACTAGGATTTTAACTCCCAATGAAAATATCTTGTATTTTATCGAAACCAGATATTCAAGCGTGTAATCATTTCATCCTATTTCTTAAAGATTCTAATTTAAATGTATAATATATGTGTATAGACAATAAATCTCAATGATTTAAGTGCTTAATAAAAAAAAAAAAAAAGATATATTATACATTATAAACATTTAAACATATTACTTAATTGTATATTAATGAAAAAATGTGTAATGCATTCGAATACAAAAAATCATTCTCATAGTTAAGTTCATATCAATATTTATGTGCAATTTGAAAAATATTCAAATTGTTTATTTATTTATTTTTATTTTTTATTGAACCAGAGTACATTTACAAAAATGCTACATTACAAAATTATCGAGTAGAGGTAAAATTCTAAGTTTTGCTGGTATGGTACTTACAGAATATTACTCAAAACTAAATAAAAAGGAACATAATTCGTGTATGAAGAACATGAAGCATTAGTTAAAGCTTGCTTTCCAATAAATTAGAGTTACTATGCCAAGGCAACAAGATAAATACTTCATTCTCTTTACAATAATTTGTAATAGTATCATGTTTTTGTATTTAAAAAGTTTATCAGTATCTTACTAACATTTGTCTTACGGTAGTAAAATATCCGCCATTGCATTTCTGTCTCTTATACAGAGTGACCAATTTTAATCGCCCCACTAAAATATCTCGATTAGTAAACTTTTTATCGAAAAAAGTTTCAGACCTTGATATGTTGACCTTGAACATATTTTTCCAAGGTTATATCAAGGTCAATATTGTCTTTTAAATAGGAACACCTATTTTTGATGACATATTTGTAGTCGGCGGGAAAATTTACGTTCAGGTAGTGTAACAGGAGTGGGGATCCGTGAGAACCTCACCTCATCTCCAACGTCATTTCTTGAACAGCCTTTTGTTTCAACGGGAATCCCTATTCTTGATGGAATATTCGCATTCCACGTACATTTCTACGTTTAGACAAGTTCATGTCTGTGGGGTCCAAGTGACTCCCACCTCAATCGCAAGGTCATTTTGGGGTAGACCTAGGAGAATATTCACGAGTTTCAATAAGAGGTGCTTATTTACCGTGAATCCCCATGCCTCTCACTGGGATGATTTTTTACCGCGAGACCCCGTGCCTCTCACTGGGCTGCTTATTCACCGTGAGTCCCCGTGCCTCTCACGGGGGTGTTTGTTTACCGTGAGCCACGTGTCTCTCACTGGGATGCTTGTTTACCGTGAGTCCCTGTGTCTCTTACGGGGGTATTTGTCTATCGTGATTCCACGTGCCTCTCACTGGAGTGCTTGTTTACCACGAGTCCCCGTGCCTCTTACTTCTTTTCCACGAATTGCCTATTCAAAGTGGCCGCCATTTGCTTTGTGATACAGATTCAAACGCCTCTGGAAATTCTCAACTGTTCTTCACAACATTGCCCCTTGAATAGCTCTGCAAGCTTGGCTAATGCGAATCATCATATCCTCTCGTTCTTGGCCGTTCTGCATGAACAACGTTCTTGAAATGTCCCCACAAATACAAATTTGGCGATGAGAGATCAGGTGAACATGGAGACCAGTCGATTGGACCTCTTCGTTCGATTTATTATTCTCTGTACGTCACGTCCAAAAAATTATGAAAAATTTGTGCGAAATGAGCTGATGCGTCGTCCTCTTGGAACCACAATCTTCTTGCTTCTAATTCAACATCTTCCTTGGGGATGAGGTGGGTGTCTTACGGACCCCACTCATGTTACATTACCTGAACGTAAATGCAGTTTATAATAATTTCGTCTTTTTTAACAGCTATTGTAATAATGCATTTTCATCCTGAATCATCTTATTTAATTCTTTTAATAACTTATTCTCATTTTTGAACTGCGATTCAGTTGTATTCTCTATAAATGATTGATATAATACCATAGCTGTATTTTCTTGTAATGTTTTATTTAATTTAATATTTTCAATTTTCAACTAATTATTCTCCTGTTGAATTATTTAGACTAATTGGTTTTGTGCATATAATCATTAATTGAAGTTACGAGGTCAGACAATTAAGTAATGCGACAAAATTCGAAAATCGAGTATATTTAAAAATAAAGGTACATCGCTGCGATCCCCTTCAAATTAGTCCCCTCCCGCATCTATACACTTATTCCAGCGAGTTTTCCAGTTCGCCAAGTCTTCGCGATCTCTGGAGTACCGTTTTTCGTAATTTTTCGAGCATTTCGAGCTTCGCGATCTCTGGAGTACCGTTTTTCGTAATTTTGCGGTAGAATACTTGATTTACGGTTTGTCCAGATCGTACAAACTCTTCGTAAACCGTAAATGAACATCGTTTTCACTTTGGACTTGTTCATTTTTGCCTTTTTTTGGCCTTGACGCTCCAGGGGACAGCTACTGTTGGCTTTGTCGTTTAATTTCGGGGTCATATTAAAAGAACCAACTTTCATCACCAGTAATAACTCGATCAAGAAGAGCAGAAGAGTTCAACCTGCTCAAGACAATATTAAGCGATGTTTATTCGGCGGGGTTTTTGCTCATCTGAAAGGTTCTTCGGTACCATCTTCGCGCACAGATTTTTCATGACGAAATCTTCAGTTAAAAGATATTCGAAATGCCCCTGTTCCGGGATTGAAAAATGTGGTTTGGGAGTCTATTCTACATCTATAAAGATACAGTATGATACATGTTTTCGATATATTTTTTCGCGTAGAATACGATGGTACTATTAGTTTTTTCATAAAATCAGCCTAAAACGTGCTAGAAACAAAAAACAGCTAAAAAAAACGGATTTTTTGAATTTTTGAGGATGGCGCCAATGAAAATACGGTTCGGATAACATTTTTCTTTATTGCTCAAGACAAAGCAAAGATTTGAAAAAACCCTGAAGCCCCTTTCTAAAAAAAGATATAGTGATTTAAAAAATAAAAATCGATTTTTATACTAGAAGAATAAATATCGCTAGCTTTTTTTGTTGAGGAGAAAAAAATAAAAACGGTATCAACCGTTTTCAACTATATAACGGCGTAGGAGGGGTCTACGTAGGTACGGTTGGCGGGAAACTTTATCTTTATAGATGTAGAAGAGACTTCCAAACCACATTTTTTAATCCCGGAATAGGGACATTTCGACTATCTTAACGGGGGTTACCCTTTATCCGTTCCATTTTCGTGACATGCACTACTTGCGCGTTTTTACAAAAAACTGAACAGCTGGCGGAGAAATGATCGTACAAGGTGTTACAGGTTTGCAGTGTTACTACAGGCCGAGAAATAAAATCGGTCGCATTAATTAATTGTCTGACCTCGTATATTTACGTCCGTATATACACTACATATTACCACAATATTAGATGTATACCTACCAACAGGTTTACTATTAACCTGCTGGCGGCCGGGATTTTTTTCGTTGATACATGCCTACTTTGGTGGGATACTTTCATATAATCATCCCCCAGTGGTCCTCGGATATGTTCGAATCATGGCAGCACCACTATAGTAAATGTCAGGAGGGACTTCTGTGGGTGGCATTCTGCCGGACGCCATTTTGGACTTAATGCAAAATAATGTAATAATTAAAATAGTAATGTAAAATAATTAGAATATGTAGCTGCACTGAAATTCGTACGTCCGTCAGCCGTGGCAGGTGATTATTGAGTAGAAACCACGTTGCCCGATAAGGTATATCCGGCGAAAGCGGTCGACGCTAATTCAGCATTGACCGGCACTCGATCCGCACCATGAGTGAGGGAGGTAACTCAATTGATCAAAATAACGTTTATCCGACCGCTGTTTTTTCTCCTTGGTGGCGTTCGCGTCGGTCCCCGTCAGACGCCTACACTGAGAAAAAAAAAACTAGTTGGAACAGAGGAAATTCTATTGATTTAACAGATTCAGCTCCATGAACGGGAAACAGGGGTATATTCTGTTGTTTCAAAGGTGCGACTGTTACTTTGAAAGCGCGCCTGTCAATTCAACATTCATTCTAATGAAACCCAAGATTTTTGTCAAATTAAAAGTATAATTCTCGGAATTACAAGAATTTGCGTAAATTAATTTGAAAGTTATTTTATTGTTGAATGAACTATTTAATATATCAACTTGCAGAAAATAGCTTACAAAACAACTTAATTTTTGAGTAAGAGAGATGAGCTTGTCCAGTATCATTGTTGCTCTGTTGGTAATGTACCATAACCATGTGGGCCTTTCGTTTCGCTGTCGCTTAGTGTACCTAATTTTAGCTTGGAGTATGCGCCTATGTCTACGGTGACTATAACCACGTTTCGACGCACGCCGATGATACAACCTAGCCGGTATTCCTAATACATTTTACAATGATGTTAGAAGTTGATATGACGGATGTTTTACTAGAAATGGGATTTTTAGATGTTGATCAAATATAAATATTTTTTCACAAATTCATTCTTTACCATTCTTTAAATATATATTTTACATAAAGATGTCGAATCAACCGACCGAGCGTTAGCAAGGGAGGACAAATTGCTAATTAGTTGATTATTATTTTAAGCTTAAAATTTTATGCATATCACATATCCACTCTATGTGAGTTTGAGTTGCAATATTATCTTATTTTTTAAACTGGATTCTTATTGCTTTAATTATTTTTTTAAGAGAGGATAATGCGTCTATAAACCGCCAGATGGCGACTGCTTTTCTGTACCCGCAAGTGACCAGCATTCATGCTGGTTAGTATATAAAAAGAAAAAATTCAAACGTACATATGTAATTATGCGTGCGATGATATACAGGGTGTTCGAAATGTTCCGGACCCCCCACTTATAACATAAAGTAAGCATTTTGGAAAAAAATGTTAAATACAAAAGTTGTTAAGTTTTGAAGGTTGAACTAAATGATGACCTTGGATTTGTTATTGGTTATCATTTTCAAGGTCATTTAAAGGTCATCTTCAGTTTTTTAAATAGGGACCCCTATTTTTTATTTCAGATTCTGAAAGAGCACAAAATTTTACATCTGGATATGTATCCACGTTATGGCTCAAAATGACCTACAGAGGTCATTTAGTGGTTAAATGATTATTTAGTAGCAGAAAGCCAAGAAATCCCGATTATTAAGAACTTTGGGTGTATTTGACGAAAAGAAAAAAAAAATTTCGTACTTTAATACTAAAGTACATAATTTGATTTTCTAGGACGAACTTTATGGTCACTTTAAAATTGGCCTTCATTTTTAAGGTCATTTGAAAGTTATCTTCAGCTTATTAAAAGGGACTCATTTTGTATTCCGGATTCTGGAGGAGCATTAAATTTTAGGTCTGGAGATATGTACAATATCCACGTCATGGCTCGAAATGATCTACATAGGACACTTGGGGGTTATTAATTTCAAAAGCAAAATAATCTAACCGTTTTACATGAACAGTTTTTATTGCAATAATTTTTTGCAAGGGTTACGAGTTTCTACGCATGATTCATAGCATTTTCAGGATCGTTACTTGTACCTTAGAAGATTTTGCTCACTATTCTTTTTAGGAATCAGTTCATTTATAATTGTTAATTAACAATTGTTTACTCCTATTTACTTTTCTGTTTTCAAGAGTTAAGTGAAATTCTCTTACTTCGAAATTAAGATAATTGTATTAATTTTCAATAATTGTACTTTTAATGAACGAGAAAGAATATCTTTGTTGATGATGCGAGGGTGGGGTGATCAAGAGAGAGGTTACAAACAGGTACAGCGTTTATTCAATGAAACATTCAGAGTTGAAGAAAACAACCCTATTTCAAAAAGTACCGTAATTCGTACAATTAGACGTTTTGAAGAGACAGGTGGTATTAAAGATCGTCCTAAATCAGGTAGATCCAAATCATCGTCTAATGATGAAAAGAGCTTAGACGTATTACAATCATTTATTGAGGACCCCCATTGCAGCATCAGACGTTGTGCACAACAGCATGAAATGGGAGCTGCATCTGTGCACAAAATTTTGAAACTCAACAAATGGCATCCTTTCAAATTAAAGTTGGTACAGGAATTATCTGAAGATGATTTTGATAGAAGGGTAGACTTTTGTGATGTAATGATACAAATGATATCTGATGATCCTTTGCTCCTCAATAACATTGTTTTCTCTGATCAAGCCACGTTTGAGTTAAGCGGAACAGTGAACAGACATAATTGTCGATACTGGAGTAGCATCAATCCACATTGGATGAGAGCGGACCACACGCAACATCCTGAAAAAGTAAATGTTTGGGCTGGCATATTTAATGGAAGAGTACTTGGCCCTTTCTTTATTGAAGGTAATTTAAATGCTGCAATGTATGAAAACATGCTTCGAGACCAAATTATACCTGCTATACGGAATTTAACGGGTGGAAATCTGGACGAAATTTACTTCCAACAGGATGGTACTCCTGCACACTACGGTATTCATGTTCGCCGATATTTAGATGCAACATTTCATGATAGATGGATTGGGCGGAGAGGTACAATTGAATGGCCACCTCGGTCCCCAGACCTAACGCCTCTTGATTACTTCCTTTGGGGATACTTGAAGGATAAAGTTTATGTTATAAAACCACGTGACTTACGCTAAATTACGCCGAAGAATCACTGATGAAATAGACTTGATACCTCAGCAAATCTTGCGAAATGTTGTTGCAGCCTTTTACAATCGGTTAGCACATTGCCAAACTGTTACTGACATTTTAAAAAAATTCAGTTTGGGCGAATAGTCCACTGTCTTGATTTAGTTAGCTGGGCCGCCGATAGTCCTGCCTTAGCTGACTGGGCCGCTAGTGTTCTTGTCTTAGTAGGCTGGGCCGCCGATGGTCTTGCCTTAGTTGGCTGGATCACCCATGATGTTACCTTAATTAGTTGTACCTCCCGTGCCTGAGCAATAAGGCTTATTTTGATTAGACATTTTTTTATTTATCATTTTCCCCCCCGAGGTATGTAGTTGTTGGGCCTAAGGCTTATTTTGATTAGACATTTTTTTATTTATCATTTTCTCCCCCGAGGTATGTAGTTGTTGGGCCTAAGGCTTATTTTGATTAGACATTTTTTTATTTATCATTTTCTTGCCCGAGTTATGTGGTTGTCTGGCCTAAGGCTTATTTTACGCCAGTGTCAATTACACCTTCTACAATCCTAATGCAGAATTTAGCGCTGGTGCAAAATGGAGAATTACAACTAGGAGGCTTAATTTGGAAAACTAAAGTTAACCTTCAAATGACCTTGAAAATCAAGGGCAATGTCAATTTAACGCCACCATAAAGTTTGTCTTGCAAAATCAAATTACTTTAGTATTGGTCAGATACGCTCAAAGTTCTTAATAATCGGGATTTCTTGGCTTTCTGCTACTAAATAATCATTTAACCACTAAATGACCTCTGTAGGTCATTTTGAGCCATAACGTGGGTACATATCCAGATGTAAAATTTTGTGCTCTTTCAGAATCTGAAATAAAAAATAGGGGTCCCTATTTAAAAAACTGAAGATGACCTTTAAATGACCTTGAAAATAATAACCAATAACAAATCCAAGGTCATCATTTAGTTCAACCTTCAAAACTTAACAACTTTTGTATTTAACATTTTTTTCCAAAATGCTTACTTTATGTTATAAGTGGGGGGTCCGGAACATTTCGAACACCCTGTATATACACACAGGGTGTCCAAAAAGTTCTAGGACACCTTAATAATTTTTCAGGTAAACTGATTTTGGACAAGGGTAAGGTCAATCTAAAGGTAACTTTTGTCAAGGAATTTAATAGTGACCTTGGATTTGACCTTCAAGGTTATTTCAAGGTCAACTTTGTTTTTTAAATAGGATCCCCTATTTTTAATAACGGAAATCGAAAGAGCAAAACATTTTACGTTCAAGCATGTGCTCAAGCCATAGGTCAAGGATAACCTTGATGATCACACAAGGTCATTTAACCTGGAACAAGGTTTGGAATTACCTATTACCTTTATCATGGTGCATGCACCGGTGATGCTCTGCACGGCCTTGAAGTGTCCATCAAGAACGTTTTACTTTGAATTTTCTTATTTACTTTTAGCATTACCCAGGAACAACAACGTGGACATAGTAAAATCTGTTCCCTTTGGAGTGCTTGATTGACCATTTTTTTTCATGCAATTCTAAATCAATAATATTTTTAGTAATTTTTCAATTAGATATATCCTTTTTGAGAAAAAAATTGAAGCGTTTAAAAGTGTTTAAATCTTAGCGAATTTTTTTCTCAAAAATTATACGTTTAGTCAAAAAAGTGTTAAAAGCACTTTTGATCCAAAATTTTGTGCTCTTTTCGAATCCGGTGTCGGAAATAGGGGTTCCCATTTGAAAAAACAAAGTTGACCTTGAAATAACATTGAAAGTTAAATCCAAGGTCAAATCTAAGGTCATTAGTAAATTCCTTGACAAAAGCTACCTCTATATTGACCTTGACCTTGTCCAAAATCAGTTCACTTGAAAAATTATTAAAGTGTTCCGGGACTTTTTGGACACCCTGTATACAGGGTGGGGAAAAAGTATGGAAACCCCTAGTTTTCCGTCAAGGCTTGGTCAAAAATAAAATAACCAAAGTCAGACCTAATGTAACTTTCAACGAGGAGTTTGGTGGTGACTCTGGATTTGACCTTGAAACTCATTTACAAGGTCATTTCAAGGTCAGGTTCGTTTTTTTAAATAGGAACCCCTATTTTTTACACCGGTAACGGAAATTACGAAAAATTCTACGTTCGGATATGTATCAAAGTATGAGGTCAGCATTACCTCTAGAGGACTCTACTTTGATACATATCCGAACGTAGAATTTTCCGTTCTTTCCGTTTCCTGTGTAAAAAATAGGGGTTCCTATTTAAAAAAACAAACCTGACCTTGAAATGATCTTGTAAATGAGGTTCAAGGTCAACTCCAGAGTCACCACCAAACTCCTCGTTGAAAGTTACATTAGGTCTGACCTTGGTTATTTTATTTTTGACCAAGCCTTGACGGAAACCTAGGGGTTTCCATACTTTTTCCCCACCCTGTATAACTACGGTGCGTAATGTAGATTTGTAAGCGTCCTTGCCAACGTGTGTGATACCGATATATATAATACCAATGTAAAATACATCGAATGTTCGTAGATTAAAAGAAGCCTTCATTAAAAGCCTTAATTAGCTTCCAGCAAATAGGTCGCAGTCGGATACAGCGGCAGAAATGAAAGGCGTTAAAGTTCCGAGAAAAAAAGGGTTCAATTACTTTTTATTGAGATTCGGAAATTCGGTTGAATTACAATTACAAGACACTGTATCAACGGTGTTAAGCTGTTGAATCAACGGCATAAGATTTTAATTTAACAGAACGTGGCTATTCAATTCAAAGTCGGCGAGGTCCAGGGGCGGCCCCGTTACATAATGAATAAATAGCTTAAATTGTGCGAGTAGTTAAAGTGAAAAAATTCCAGCAATCAAAAGTGATAAATACAATTGTTATACCTACTATACTGGAAAGTATATTTTTTTTCAATTTAACCCAGGCTGGCCCCCTTAATCGCTTGGGACGTAACACATAATTTTTAGTTTTTCAGATTTATAATGTATAATACATCATTAAACAAAAAGTTTTGTAAATGCGTTGTTCCAATGTTTCAAGCTTATTTTATATAAGTTTAACAATTTCTTACAAACGTTTCATTGATTTTGAAGGATTTTGAATATTTGAATTCTTACTTTGAAAAAAATATAAAAAAATTATTCTTGCTGTACAGGGTGTTCAAAAATGAACTGGCACGACCAGTATATTCGTGTTCAGAATAACATTCTTAGCACTTTTTCACTTTTGGCATTTTTCAGAATTTGGGATAATTATGGAGTTACTGTTAATTAAAATCTACGATAATTATCCAATCAGCGCTCGATTTGGTGATGAACCCCGCATGACTCTCCCCGCGCGGCCCATGCTGCTCGAGTAAACCCCGCCAACCAGCGTCAGCTAGAGCGCTGATTGGCTAATTATCGAAGTTTTTGATTGACCATAACTCGATAATTAGCCACAATTACGAAATATGCCAAAAGGGAAAAAGTGCTTAGAATGTTATTCTGAACACGGATATACTGGATATACTGGAAGTCATCCTGCTAAGCTAGAGCAGAAATCTAAGAAAAAGTCGCTCCATATCCCTTGTCGTGCATTGGCATTTTGACGTTCTTTCGTATGAGATCACTTCTGCAGTCTACTTTGCAAAGACGATAGGTAAAATTAAGTGAGAATTTACCTGAATGCACAATATTTGCATGTGTAAGGTCGTACATCCGTATGCGTTCTTATATGTTTTTTAAGCATAGAAGGTTTCTTACAACGGATACCGCATTCTTCGCAGACATACCGACCTCGACCTAAAAACAAATTAACCACAATTAAGTACATGTCTAACTAATAATTAAAAAACTATAAATTATTTAGTTTCGTAAAAATTATTTTAAAGAAAAATGATTTAAGTGGAAATTGGTGCAATGGCAGATGTCTATATTATTGACAAGACATTTTCAACGGTGTACTTAATTTTTCTCGTTGATTACTATACAGAATTGTGTAACATTTTTTACACTTTACTTCAAATCAACTGCAGATTTGCGACCGACTTTTATATTAGTAAAATACAAAAAAAAAAAAAAAAAAAAAAAAAAAATAGATTACACAAAAAAAGTGGTGGTTTCTTTTCATCAGATCCATATATGTATATGTACACTATTGAAGAATCTTACGTACGTAAGATCTTACGTAAGATTTTTCAAGAGGGTATTATATCCGCTGAATCTAAATCCAGAGTCGATTTGGTCCGTACACTATCAAAATACTGAGAAAATTGCGAAAAACCCCTGAAAATTGTTAAAAATCATATTGAACTCAACTCCTAGTTGAAAAGTAGTATATTAAGTAGCATAATAAGAAATTGTAACAGATCACATGTAATTGTCAATTGCGGCAAAGCCGACGTAGACGAACATGTGATCTGAGGCTTTCTCATTATACAGGACTAGGTATGTATACTATTTTTCTGTTCGATGGTGCCGAAATGCTGTAACTTGCCGCTTTCCGGTCGGAGGGCCGAAAAGAGTTGTTTAACCCACTTTAACCCTTTCGTGCATATAAGGAACGTTTCTGAAACTAGAAAATTTCAATGTCGGGCATCGAGCTGAATCCAAATCTGGAGTCAGATTTTCGAAATTATAGGAATTGGGCCCAATACCGATGGGGCCCACTCTCAAAATGCAAAGTTTTGAAAAATAAAAAAATACCATCGTATTCTACACAAAATTCTAAGAAGAAATCATTCTTGTCATTTTTTTGATAAGACACACCAATTTCGAGTAAAAAATTATTGAATTTCTAGGATATCGGAGTGAGTTGTTCTGGGAACCAATATCCTACACGTTCAATAATTTTTTACTCGAAATTGGTGTGTCTAATCAGAAAAATGATAAAAACAATTTCGTCTTAAAATTTTACGCAATATACGTTGGTATTTTTTGTTTTTCAAAATGTTTAATTTTAAGATTGGGCCTCATCGGTATTGGGCTGAATTATTGTATTTTCGGAAATATGACCCCAGATTCATCATCAGCTACCCCAAAACTCCATAGAAAGACTTTATTTCGCTTGGATTGATGTTTGAGTCTCTTGTATGCACGGGATGATAAAACATACATCTGCTTTTACTCAGGGGTCCGATGTCCGATGTATTGCGTAAAATTTTAAGACGAAATTGTTTTTATCATTTTTCTGATTAGACACACCAATTTCGAGTAAAAAATTATTGAACGTGTAGGATATTGGTTCCCAGAACAACTCACTCCGATATCCTAGAAATTCAATAATTTTTTACTCGAAATTGGTGTGTCTTATCAAAAAAAATGACAAGAATGATTTCTTCTTAAAATTTTGTGTAGAATACGATGGTATTTTTTTATTTTTCAAAACATTGCATTTGAGAGTGGGCCCCATCGGTATTGGGTCCAATTCTTATAATTTCGAAAATCTGACTCCAGATTTGGATTCAGCTCGATGCCCGACATCCAAATTTTCTAGTTTCAGAAACGTTATGATTGTCAGTTCCCTATATGCACGAAAGGGTTAAAAAAATTTATTTATGCGTTTTGGCCACCGAATCCGAATTTGAACTTTATTTATCTCGTACACTTTCAGAATTGAACTTGATCCAAAGCTAGAAAAAGATTTTGAACAACAGTAAGAATACTTTTTGCGTATTTTGATTTGCTGGATCCAAATTCTTTGCCCATAGATCCACCAAATAACTAAAAAATCGATTAAATTGCCAAAAAATGGCGAAGATTGTGAAAAATTACGAAAAAATCGTATTGTTATATATGAGTAATTGTAAAAGAGTTATTTTTGACATACAGCGTGTACGATTTTCATTTATTTTTTGTAGAGATCGAATCGGATGCCTTTATATGCCTTTAGAGATGTTTATAAAAATACTACCTTCCCTGCTAGAAATACGTGATTAATGTAGATTGAAATGTATTAAAATTTTATCTATTTTAATACATTTTAATACAACGAATACTGTTCAATTCAATCGGTCAGTAGCCGTGATTGGAAATTAATCTTATTCAATGAACTTTAATCCGTATTCATTTAAATGTTAAATAGTAGGATTGAAAATTAATCTTATTCAATGAACTTTAATCCGAATTCATTTAAATATAAAATAGTACAATTGAAAGTTAATTTTATTTAATGAACTTTAATCCGAATTCATTTAAATATGAAATAGTAGTATTCATTTGAGACGATTTTAATTTATTTTAATACTGTAAAATGTAAATAACATTTAATGCTTAATTACAATGACTTTTAATACATTTTAATAAAATAAAATTAAATCTCTCTTAAAACTAATTTTGAAATTCGCATTAAATCAATTTTAATTAATTTTAACCCAAATACCCAGAAATCGATTATAATATTATTCATATTTGACAAACGTGCGATCTGAGGCATTCTTTTTTACTTCCAATGTTGCGTATACTATTTTTCGGCCTAGCGAGGGCGAAATCGTAATCTTTTCGATCGGGCGCCGGGAGGAAAGGTTATGGTTTTCTCCCGCTAGGCCGAAAAATTTATTTCCAACTAATTAGGTATCATTTATAGTAAATTTGTCAATTAAGTTCAATTGTCATTACAATGTATTAAAAGATCTATTAAAATGGATTAGAATCTATAGTAAATTTACCAATTCAGGTCGATTGGTTAGAATTTATTAATGTTTATTAAACTCAATTGCGTATCTACTGTAAATGTGCTAATTAAAGTCAATTAATACTAAAATATATATTAAGAATCATTCAAATCAATTGGATATTTATAACAAATTTGTAAATTAAGATCAATTGATATTCAAATATATTAAAGTTTATTAAAATCAATTAGATATATACAGTAATAAGTATTCATATTTAATCTGTTTTAATATAATTTGATGCTGAAAAAATGAATCCGCTTTTAATATTTGGTAAATGAATGTAAAATTAATCACCTTGTGCCAAAAATTCAATGCATTTTCTGCAAAATTCAATGCAAAGTTACATTATAACTTTGTTAATAAGACTTTAAAAGTACATTCACAAAAATTTCAATGTAAATTTGAATGCAGTCACATTAAATTTCAAGTATAAATGCAAAAAATTTAATGTTGAAATTAATAAAATACATTTTCTGCATTTGTACTTGAAATTGAATGTGACTACATTGAAATTGTTGTGAATGTACTCGAATTTAATGTACTTCCATATTAAAATTCATGTAAACATTTATTATTTGTAGTCAATGCCTGCGAATTTTAATGTATGCGTACATGAATAGGATAGGCAGATGAACATATGCGACGTCCTGCCATGTAACACTATATGTTGTAATAGCTCAGAGAAAAACATGCCGGAATTGTAATTTTTTGGATCGGGTTCAAATCCCTTATAGAACTTTTTTTTATATCTTTTATTTTGTTAATAAATTAAGTCTTATTTATTTTATATATGAATATTAATAATTTAATAATTTTAGTTTGCTTAATTTGATTAACAAGAATACATTCACAACAATTTCAATGTATTTGAATATAATCGCATTAAATTTCAAGGATAAATGCTGATAATTTAATATCAAAATGAATAAAATAATAAATTTTGTACAATAATTATTGTTTAATAATAACAGCTTTTTCTCATATAATGCTGATACCGAATACGGCGGATTTTGCGAATTTGTGTTAAGTGCAAAATAAATGTAATATACTAACAAGGAACTCGTGGCCAAGCGAACTAGGTGTTGGACTCTGAAATGGAAGGTCCCAGGTTCGAATCTCATCGAAAGAAAAGTTTTTTCATTTAAGGGGATGCCGATCTTAACATATAATATTATTGTACATTGGTATCATCAATTTAAAATACATTATAATACAGGGTGTTCGAAATGTTCCGGACCCCCCACTTATAACATAAAGTAAGCATTTTGGAAAAAAATGTTAAATACAAAAGTTGTTAAGTTTTGAAGGTTGAACTAAATGATGACCTTGGATTTGTTATTGGTTATCATTTTCAAGGTCATTTAAAGGTCATCTTCAGTTTTTTAAATAGGGACCCCTATTTTTTATTTCAGATTCTGAAAGAGCACAAAATTTTACATCTGGATATGTATCCACGTTATGGCTCAAAATGACCTAAAGAGGTCATTTAGTGGTTAAATGATTATTTAGTAGCAGAAAGCCAAGAAATCCCGATTATTAAGAACTTTGGGTGTATTTGACGAAAAGAAAAAAAAATTTCGTACTTTAATACTAAAGTACATAATTTGATTTTCTAGGACGAACTTTATGGTCACTTTAAAATTGGCCTTCATTTTTAAGGTCATTTGAAAGTTATCTTCAGCTTATTAAAAAGGGACTTATTTTGTCTTCCGGATTCTGGAGGAGCATTAAATTTTAGGTCTGGAGATATGTACAATATCCACGTCATGGCTCGAAATGATCTACATAGGACACTTGGGGGTTATTAATTTCAAAAGCAAAATAATCTAACCGTTTTACATGAACAGTTTTTATTGCAATAATTTTTTGCAAGGGTTACGAGTTTCTACGCATGATTCATAGCATTTTCAGGATCGTTACTTGTACCTTAGAAGATTTTGCTCACTATTCTTTTTAGGAATCAGTTCATTTATAATTGTTAATTAACAATTGTTTACTCCTATTTACTTTTCTGTTTTCAAGAGTTAAGTGAAGTTCTCTTACTTCGAAATTCAGATAATTGTATTAATTTTCAATAATTGTACTTTTAATCGTAGTGAAAAATGGCACATCTTACTGAACGAGAAAGAATATCTTTGTTGATGATGCGAGGGTGGGGTGATCAAGAGAGAGGTTACAAACAGGTACAGCGTTTATTCAATGAAACATTCAGAGTTGAAGAAAACAACCCTATTTCAAAAAGTACCGTAATTCGTACAATTAGACGTTTTGAAGAGACAGGTGGTATTAAAGATCGTCCTAAATCAGGTAGATCCAAATCATCGTCTAATGATGAAAAGAGCTTAGATGTATTACAATCATTTATTGAGGACCCCCATTGCAGCATCAGACGTTGTGCACAACAGCATGAAATGGGAGCTGCATCTGTGCACAAAATTTTGAAACTCAACAAATGGCATCCTTTCAAATTAAAGTTGGTACAGGAATTATCTGAAGATGATTTTGATAGAAGGGTAGACTTTTGTGATGTAATGATGCAAATGATATCTGATGATCCTTTGCTCCTCAATAACATTGTTTTCTCTGATGAAGCCACGTTTGAGTTGAGCGGAACAGTGAACAGACATAATTGTCGATACTGGAGTAACATCAATCCACATTGGATGAGAGCGGACCACACGCAACATCCTGAAAAAGTAAATGTTTGGGCTGGCATATTTAATGGAAGAGTACTTGGCCCTTTCTTTATTGAAGGTAATTTAAATGCTGCAATGTATGAAAACATGCTTCGAGACCAAATTATACCTGCTATACGGAATTTAACTGGTGGAAATCTGGACGAAATTTACTTCCAACAGGATGGTGCTCCTGTACACTACGGTATTCATGTTCGCCGATATTTAGATGCAACATTTCATGATAGATGGATTGGGCGGAGAGGTACAATTGAATGGCCACCTCGGTCCCCAGACCTAACGCCTCTTGATTACTTCCTTTGGGGATACTTGAAGGATAAAGTTTATTTTATAAAACCACGTGACTTGGATGAATTACGCCAAAGAATCACTGATGAAATAGACTTGATACCTCAGCAAATCTTGCGAAATGTTGTTGCAGCCTTTTACAATCGGTTAGCACATTGCCAAACTGTTAATGGGCAACAATTTGAACAGTTGTTGTAAAAAATTCCTGTCAACGACATTTTAAAAAAATTCAGTTTGGGCGAATAGTCCACTGTCTTGATTTAGTTAGCTGGGCCGCCGATAGTCTTGCCTTAGCTGACTGGGCCGCTAGTGTTCTTGTCTTAGTAGGCTGGGCCGCCGATGGTCTTGCCTTAGTTGGCTGGATTACCCATGATGTTACCTTAATTAGTTGTACCTCCCGTGCCTGAGCAATAAGGCTCATTTTGATTAGACATTTTTTTATTTATCATTTTCTCCCCCGAGGTATGTAGTTGTTGGGCCTAAGGCTTATTTTGATTAGACATTTTTTTATTTATCATTTTCCCCCCCGAGGTATGTAGTTGTTGGGCCTAAGGCTTATTTTGATTAGACATTTTTTTATTTATCATTTTCTCGCCCGAGTTATGTGGTTGTCTGGCCTAAGGCTTATTTTACGCCAGTGTCAATTACACCTTCTACAATCCTAACGCAGAATTTAGCGCTGGTGCAAAATGGAGAATTACAACTAGGAGGCTTAATTTGGAAAACTAAAGTTAACCTTCAAATGTCAATTTAACGCCACCATAAAGTTTGTCTTGCAAAATCAAATTACTTTAGTATTGGTCAGATACGCTCAAAGTTCTTAATAATCGGGATTTCTTGGCTTTCTGCTACTAAATAATCATTTAACCACAAAATGACCGCTGTAGGTCATTTTGAGCCATAATGTGGGTACATATCCAGATGTAAAATTTTGTGCTCTTTCAGAATCTGAAATAAAAAATAGGGGTCCCTATTTAAAAAACTGAAGATGACCTTTAAATGACCTTGAAAATGATAACCAATAACAAATCCAAGGTCATCATTTAGTTCAACCTTCAAAACTTAACAACTTTTGTATTTAACATTTTTTTCCAAAATGCTTACTTTATGTTATAAGTGGGGGGTCCGGAACATTTCGAACACCCTGTATAATTAAGATATATAACTTTAAATCTATATAAAATAAAATTTGAAGTATAAAAATTGTTCATTGAATATATATGGTCTTAGGAGTTAAACTTGTACACGGAAGGTTCAAATTCAAATCCGATAATTTTTTTTAAATTCAACCAAAGCATTTGAATTTTAATGTTATAAGTACATTAAATTCAATGTACATTTACATTAATTTCTAAGCACATCTTTTTAGCAGTGTAACTTGAAAATTAATGTATAGGTAAATGAAATTTAATGTTCCGAAAAGAAATTTGCTTCCAGTAATTTTACATTAAATTTCAAGTAGATATTTTTAACAGTGTATATTCAATTTTGAATTAAATCTTATTGAATTGTAATTAATATCAATCAATTTTAATACCTTTTAAAATGCGTATCTGTGTAATTAGCATTCATACACATTGACATTAATTAAAATGTCATTTAATTGAATTCATTTTGTTTCAATATTAATTCCATTTTAATTCAATTTAATTTTTTTAATTAGAACATTTTTGGAATTCATAAATCCATTTCAATACTAGAAATCGCGATTAAGATTCAGCATTGAAATTTTCATTAAAAAGAATTGCCTATTTTTAATCCTTTTTAATCCCGCTTTTCTAGCAGGGTTACTATTGTTAGTGATTTAACACTTTTTGCAGAATCTTTATAAAAAATCGAAAACCAGTCATCCAATTTGATCTCTACATCTCTACAAAAAATACATGAAAATTGTATACGCTATATGTTAGAAATAACTCTTCTTGGATTCAGCGGATATAATACATATACATATATGGGTCTGATCAAATAACAACCACTTTTTTTGTTTGCCGGTGTTATCAGTTGCTTAAACAGTATTTAAATTTTTTTAAACATTAATTATACAATTTAAGTTATAGTTTTTAATTATAAATTTAGGACTTTGTCCAACACTATTAGGAGAGCATTGCCTAATGCAATTATTCCAAAAATGAAAAAGAAAAAATATAAGCATTAATGCGCAGAAAGTAATAACGTGATATTTGATATAACACTATTATGCAGATTGTGTAAACATGAAAAATTAATGTTAACTTCGTGTACCCTCATAAATTGAAAGTATAAAAATGTTTGAACTATTAAAAATAATATTAAACTAAAGTATAAAAATAACATTTACCTCGACCTCGGACGTAAGTGTAATCTTCATAACTTTCAAAACCTCCATCGAAAATTTTTATGCGCCTACTTTTTTCTTGATTGTCACTTTCAAGACCACTGTCAGAACTATTAGGTGTACCTGGACGTTGCGTAGAATGTGTAAGTAAATCTTCTCGTCGAGTATTAGCAAGCGTATAGACAGTAGATCTGTGTCGCGAATCGTAGTGGACTAGTCCCAGTTCTGGAGGCGCGTCTTTACATATTTTCCAATTGGAATACATAGAAAGTCCATGCTGCTGAGTAACGTACATAGGCTGAGGACGATTAAGCGTGCAGTAGAATAAGCGTGTTGAACATTTAAGACCTAAATAGGTGTAGGCATGGCCATTTAAGTAGAGTTGTCCGTATGATTTTTTTGGTCTTGGTGTCTCCGGACTAACGAGAGGCAGTGTATTCGCTGTAGGTGTTATGCCATGATGGCGCTTTGGAGTAAATGTGCCCGGTTTAAGCGGCAGTGATGAAGGTCTAAGAAACTTGTTTACAGCTAAATTTGGAACAACATCCGGAACAGAAATTAAACTTTTGTACTCCTTTGCTGGAGATTGTATCGTTGTCCGTGCTAAGTCTAAAGGTTGTAATTCCGTGGATAAACATTGAGGACCCGGCATGCCAGGCACGTGTGGAATAAGTCGTCCTCCGTGCAAGATATTCGTGGGTTCAAAGTAATTTAAATTAGGTGTAAGTTTTGGTGCGATACTTGGTGCAAGACTGGGTGTGGAAATATTTGGTACTATATTTTTAAAACTTATATTAGGACTGCACCTCTTTTCTGCAAGCGTTGTTTGGAGATCATTTTTGGCAGTCTTTTGCAATATCATGCCACCGGAGTGCAGATCAGAGCGTATAACCACGGAAGTCATATCAGAACTGATACTATCAGATATACAGGGTGAAGAATCGCTTGGGCAAGATTCTATACGAATAGTTTTACTTTCGCCACTTTCATCGAGCACACGAACTTCTCCTCCAAACATTTGCAAAGCATTGGACCTTGGACACTTTGAAATTTCCTCAATACCGCTTAAAGTAATGGATGGGCTAAATATTTCTAGTCTAGGTCGTTTAGCACGATTTTCTTTTGATTGATAATGTTGTTCATCGACTAGTCGAGTGTTTCCCAAAAGAGGTCCTGGTGAAGCAAGTGTTTGTTTGTCTACGTAGAAATCTTGTTGAAACTCCTTATCAAGGCTATCGCTGCTATTGCATGTCATATGAAATTTTAAATGTGACTGATCTTCGGGGACAGTTTTATTTTGTGGACACTGTTTTTCTGCTTCCGTTTTAGATATGCCAACGACTTCTATAAAATTTGGTTGACATTGTTTAACTTGATGTAAACGCGGATCAATAGCTCCTACAACAGTTTGATTATCAGCGATAATGTGTTCAATATGCTCTTGCAAATGATTAGACCTATTTGTTGAGTAACATTTCTGCAAGGCCATATGAAATTTAGGTTTATAAATTTTCGTATAATTATTAGAGCAAGGATTCGGACTCGAACACGGACTTACATTAGGACTACTCTGCGTTAAAGAAAATAAAGGAAGAGGAGATGGCGTGTCTGAATCACTACTTCTGTCATCCGATAAACTTTGATTTGAGTCCTCTGAAAACTGCGATGCCTGCAAAATTTGAGTACATGATTCAGTACTTACAATTGCTTGATCGAACAAAATTTCATTCGCAGATAAAGTAACACCTGATCTTGAGGTGCCCCCTTCACATTTTAAGGTATGAGTCCTAGATCTACAATGCTTGTAAAGATTGGACTTGGTCTTAAAGGCGATTCCACAAGGCACACAGGGATAAGGCCTCTCATTTGTATGAGCTCTGATATGTTTTTTCAATACGCTGGGTTTAGTGCAGACAAGCTTACAGTACGGACAAATATTTCGCAATTCTGTAACTTCTGAATAAGTCGATGACTCATAATTCAAATTACAAGAGTCATTTTTTAACGGAAACTCTTGTTGCGTTGGAGTCTCCAAATTTTTACTGCTTTCGTTAATTTCAAAATCACTGGAAGCTATTTTCTTAAATTTTTTATGTAAATATTTTGGAACTTTATCATTATTATTGTTGTTATTTTTATAGTTGCTAATCTGACTGAGATTTCTATTCTTGCTGAAGTGAGTTTGACTGTTATT
Source organism: Sycophila sp. Sp_5 (assembly GCA_018906775.1). Lineage (NCBI taxonomy): Eukaryota > Metazoa > Arthropoda > Insecta > Hymenoptera > Eurytomidae > Sycophila > Sycophila sp. Sp_5. The sequence goes on along the minus strand of JACCID010000261.1, from coordinate 9,181 downwards.
ATCCTTCAGGTTAACAGCGCTGGTAGATGACACTTTAGCAATATTATTGATGTTATCATTGCTACCGTTTTGGTTGATGCACGGTGCTTGAGAATCGGTCATTGCCTCGATATGAGTTTCTGAAAACAGCCAATAAAAAAATGAAGTTATTTTTTTAAGAATATTGAAGAAATTTTATACATCTAAATTTAAAGTAATAATTTCTTTATTAAGTAGATATTTTATACAAAATAGAGGCAATACAATTGCATGAAGAAATATTATCAATGATTTAAATAAATTTTTTAAATTTGATTGTGAAGGGTTCTTATAACTAAATTTTTTTTTTAAATCATATAAGATATAGAATCTTAAACCTATTTTATACTAAGTTCAATTAGTTATCAAAAATTCCAGTCTGCGTGTCCATAAATTTGTATGAAATTGGACTTGTATGAATGAATGAATGTAGTTGATGTTATTATAATGTGAAGAGTTGGCACGATTCAGTTTTCAAGTAAATATCTAAATTAAGGGGATGCCTATCTTAGTTTCCGTGCTCTGCTATATCGATAATTCTATATATTCTCTGCTAGCATCTAAGGCAAATGTGACTTTTTAAATAATTTTGAAATAACTTTCTTAATGGCATTTCTGAAGGCATTAAAATTTTTTTTATTTACTGAGAATCTCGTGCAGCCGGCGCTTGTTGCCGACTACCCAGCGAGAGGAGGACACAGCTCTGACCCCCTCGCTTAGGTATGATGGGAGGGCACGGCAGATCTCACTTTCCGCTCTACGTCCCTAAGTCCAACTCCGCATTTGCCCAGGGTAATGTCTGTGGAACGGGGAAAACCTGTGGCCAAACCTATACTACGGTAAATGCCGATTAGGAAAACCCGTTCCGGAGTAGGTCGGCATATTGAGAATACTCAAATTAGATGCCCAGGTCACATTTCGTAGGCCTGAGCACCGAATTTGTCATTCTCATACCTCCCGCTCACCTTGTGGAGTGTAGAGAAAAACACCTAAGAGATCGACGAAGCGCGTCACAACTGCCAGCGGTCACCCATCCAAGTAGTGTCCGCGCCGACAGTTGCTTAACTTCCCCGACCGCCCGAGGTGCATCTCCACCACTCCGCCAAAGCGTCGGTATTAAAACATTATTTATAATTCATGTGCGTAAACTTCTTTTTTGGCTGATTTTAATTCCTATTGAAAACTAAGTTGGTATTTTCCAAAATAGGAGTCTGCTCCGGCAAAGTGGGTGGGCGAGCTGATAAATCTTCCCAAGCAGGATATTAGTAGTGAAATGGATGACTGGTCATTGTGACCTGTCATAATTCAAGAATAGGATTGGACTATGTACTGAGAACATCTGCAGACTCGCAGTGAGAGCGAGAAAACTGCATTGCACCTTTTGTGTCACTGCCCTAGGTTAATGGGTGGGGGACGCAGGGTGTATGGTGAGTGGCTGCTCGAACCTAAAGATGTGTGCTCTTTGAGACTTAGTAGGTTTCCCAGTTTGTTATTCTATATAAGGAGGTTGAGGGGAGATGAATAATGAGGAGACTAAGCGCAAGGAGCCAATAAGCTTAGGCTCTTTGATGGTACGTTCCCGTATGGAGCCCCTGATGCGTTTCCTCTTTGACATTGTCTATGGGCTTCCCTCTACTAAAGTATATATCAAATTGTTGCTACAATGTATAGTATTATTTATTTACACCTAAAGCCAAGTTTGTGTCTCAACTCCTCAAAAGTATAGTAATTTTAACTTAAGAAAGCGGCAACTCCCAGCGGTCATCCATTAATACGTCGGTGAGCTAGCAAATTTAATTTGTCTATAGTCTGGTTATCGGGTCTATCTCCTAATTTACGCCAGAGTTGATAACCTTTAATTAACCTGTTTCATACCAAACTGGCATAAATGTTATCTTTTGTTTAGACATTAAAGCAATATTGAAACACTCCTTCGATTTCAATGAAGGATAGTATTCCTAGGTTTTTGGGTGTGCTTATTCAGAATCTGATGTCAGTTTTTAGATCAGGAGTCGCCATTTTGAAAAACAGTGTATTTTTCACCAAAAAGGCAAAATTTAGCTAATTTTTTTAACTTTTAACTTTTAAATTTAATCATTTATTTTACCAATCCAATATGACGGTTCCAAGATGGCGCTATTTTCTCAAAATATACCATCGTTTTATTTTTAATTTTATTATAAAATAACAACAATTACTACCCGTTTATTTAAGTACATGGAGTAAACAGAATAGAACAGAGAGCATAGCTAGATTCAGATGTAGTAAATTTGAGGAGCCGAACAAATATTGGCTAAAAGAAGAAGATAGGAAGTGTAAATTATGTAAAAAAGCGATAGGTTCGTTATACCATGTTGTGTTGGATTCCGAGGCACAGATAATAAAGTTAGAAATAAATTAGTAATAGACAAAGTTAAGTTTAACACAACTGCAGATGAAAAAGGCAAATGTGAAAATTCAAAAGTAGTAGAAGAAACAGAAAGGGTTAGGGCTAAGTAAGATAGGAATAACTGAGATGCATGCAAAATATCAAATTGTACGTAAAGTTAGGCAATTAAGTATAAATAAGAGCTGACGTGCAGAATCAATGAGAATACAGAAATAGTAAATTGTAAAAAATAGGGATCGTGAGATAAAGGTAAGGGTAAAATGCGGTGCATAGAGGGACTGACCAAGCATTTCCGAAAATTAAAGTAACTCGTGCAAGAACGGTCCATCTATAAATGGTGAAGAAACAGTATGTAGACAAGCAAATTCTATTCATACTAGCGTTGGATTTTTGTTTTATAATTCTGTAAGCGATGGAGTTCGATCCCTTTGGGACGGTCGCTGTGATAATATAAGTAAACATCTTAGATGTAATAGAACGTATGCGACATGATTCATGATATTCCTTATGATATTCTCTGTAAATACTCAGCAAACGTATAGCTGTGCTAAACTTAAGTTTAAGACACATTAAGTGCGTATGATGTTGCAACGATTAATGTAATTGAAAACATTTAATCTTTAAGAGATGTAGTGGTAAATCGACCAATCCCTGACCATGTACCAGTGAATGACCAAGTTTTAAATAAACTTATCATTTATGTCAATTAAATAATGGCATTCAAAAATATTTTATTAAATGCTCAAGATCTAAACATTAATTTAAGATAAGAAGTAACTTCGAAATTCTTTAATTTATTTAGAAAAATATTTATTACAGTACAACTTTTGGGACTAAAAAAATTTTAATATAATTAATAATGAAAATGTAATTAATGTAGGTATTTTTTATCGAATATAATATCAATCTAGTGAACAAATGTTAAATTATATAATAAAATGTCACCGGGATGCTGGTAGTCTTCTACTTGCTCTCCTGAGGGAGAGGGGTCTACCGTAGAATACTGAAGTTCTCGTGGATTGCGTCTACGATGGGTGAGGGGAGGACACAGCACTAACCCCCTCACCTAGCCCTCTACGGACCTGGAGTCTCAACTTCGTTAGAAGGAGACCCAGTGATCGAAATCACCGATGAGCTAGGCTCATGCGTACCTGAAAAGCTGTCTTTGGTTTTTGCTTATGGCCCCCAGGCTCCGGGGTGTAGCAGGGGCACTAAAAAAATTACAACCGGAGCGAAGTTTTGCTCCGGAGGTTTTGCCTAGTTAGGCGGGGAGTGCCGAAGAGGCGCTCAACCCGTCCTGGCCGAGGAGCCACTCCCTGGCGCCATCTGCTCCTTTCCGCTCCTCGCTGCTTTCACCACCACGTTGGAGACGACCTTCGGCCTCTTCTGGGCCGGTGGTGCTGTCCTGCTGCCCGCGGGCCTCTTTACCGCTTGGAGATGCGGCGGTACCAGCAACTCCCTCAGCTCAGCGTCTCTGTTGGTTATCTTCAACAGAGGAGAGGAGGTGGAGCTGCGGCTTCCTGGTGTCCTCGGTCGCTCCTGCTGGACCGGCGGTGGAGGCAACGGAGCGGCTGGCGGCGTTGCCTGGGTGGTCGCCACCCTTCTGTAGGCTGCAGGGCAGCCGACCTGGGTGCCCTTCTCCCAGACCCGGAGAGTCCGAGGGGACGTCTGGCAGCCTCCTGGAGCGGGAGCGAGAGCAAGGCGGCGATCGAGGGCGAGAGCGAGCTCGGGATCGGCGGTCACGGTGTTCGCTGCTGCGTCCGAGACTCCTTCTGCGGCTCCGGCTTCGGGAGTGGCGCCCGTGACGAGGGCGGGAGACAGAGTGTCTCATTCAAAAAAATCCGTACCTTGGTGTAAAGGAAGGATGAAGTGCGCTAAATAAATAGGCAAGCTTTCAAAAGGTAAACTGCAGAGCAGGCATTATTCTCAGACCCTCTGGTGTATTCCAATGGAGGGGAGAGGCTAGCTCGCGGTTGCCAGGCCTCTCCTCGAGCCTCCTTATATGCCTCATGGGCCTACAATTCTCTATTGGGTAGCGCGTCGCTGGGTGTTCGCCACCCGATAACGGATTACTTTTCTGAAAAAAAAAAAGAAAAAAATTATTGTAGACATTTAAGTGCAAAATATTATTTTTAAGCCTAATATTTTGCACTTAAATGTCTACAATAATTTTTTTCTTTTTTTTTTCAGAAAAGTAATCCGTCACTTCTGAGGTGCAACTTAAGAAAAGTAATTTAAGCCTCGTCTGGTATCATATAAGTCATCGTACTAGAAAAAAACCTATGGTAAGTTGACAAATAAATAAATCTTTAAGATATTTTTCATGGAACAATAGTAGAGATAAAGAACACTTTTTGGGCCCTAATAGTGAATAAATTATATGAGTACTTAAAGTGTAAAAAGTTCCAGGAATCAAAAGTGATGCATAAAATCTTCATAGCTATTATACTGAAAAGTGTATTTTTTTCAATTTAACCCAGGCTGGCCCCATTAAGCATGTAAAAAGATTGATTTATCTGATGTCATTTTGGAAGTCTAAGAGAATCCGATACATAAAGAAAAAATTATACAAGATGTATGAACTTATACATGTATATGTGCGCACAGAAAATGTATACACCACTACAAGAGATCCCATCGGCGAATGTCAAATTACAATTGGACCAAAATGCAAAAAATACACCCAATCTACTTAGCATTGTACCTAAACAAGCAGAAGACCTCAAAAACCATAGTAAAAAAATCTACTCGAATAAATAAAATATATACCAAAGAAAAATGTGACCAATGTCACTATCCAAAAGTAAAAGGAGAGCGATACCAACATTTTCTCAAGCCAAACGATATCACAAAAACTAGAAAAAGGAAAAAAGATCAAACAGCAATAGAAGAAGTATTATAAAAATAGACAAGAAGGCTCAGTCCAATTCAAACAAAACTCTATCGAACATAATCCGATTCCTGCAGACAATCGATAGTACAATCAAATGAATACAGAATGTCATATGGAGATATCAATTATATTGGAAGTAATAAAGGATTATTATACTTCGATTAGGATTTAAGGGCACGCAAATTTTCACGAACTCAATGCAACCAATATCAAGGCAGAAAAAAAACCAGGATATAATAGTATTAGACGGGATCGTTTTCAAGGCCTCATGTAAATGCCACTCGAAAACAGAAAACAAAGATATTTTCCCTTATTACAGAGTGACATGTGCGGCGGACCTAACATATCCGAAAAGACTCAACAACTTTGAGAGAGAAATCTACAAAAGAAGTAGGAATGCATCCAATGAGATTTACACTAAAGCCAGCTCAATGTTAATTAGTTATTGGAGATGCAGACAAAAACATTTTAGTTACGGTTTACAAGTTTAGCATTTTCGTTTTAACCTAGTAACGATGTTACTAGGCATTAAGCCTGTGCGCTACCTTGCAAAACGCCGCGGGCCAAGAGCACGTGCCGGAAGCCGTACTGTTTGTGTGCAGCGCGGAGCTTTGCAGGCGGCCTGTTCTAAACGTACTTATTGTTGTTTACGGGGATCAGCGTTGTTGCTCCGCGTCGAATGCGAGTCGCGCAATCAGCCGGCGAATTCTCGGCGCGACCGGGAATTCGTAGAAGCACGCGCGTTTGCGTTTGTGCGCAAGCTTCGTTCGACAACACTCGGGCGCGCTCGGAGCGCTCGGCCCACGCGCCGGAACTCGAAGAACACTAACTTCTCCGGGACACGGGTAGTTGTAATTAATTCCCAGAGGCAATAAAGTCCTCTACTTTTTATTGTACTAGATGTATTTTCTTCGAATAGTCCGCGAGGTTACTCGTCACTTTGATAATAAACTCCATTCCCTCTGCCTAACCTCTCGGATACCGCTTGCCTCGTGGGGAAATTGGTCTTCTCCATGAGACACATCATGGGAACCACCCCGATATAAAGTATTGAAATCAATTGATAATATAGAGTCAAGTCTAATGCCTGTCAAGCTCTTATTACTAAACCTATAAACACTAAATTTGAAAGCTTCATTTCATTGGCAATTAAAAAACCGCAGCCTTCATTCACTTAATATTACATCGAAGAATATAATATACATATAAATATGTATATAAACGAGTGACTTGCCGGGTCGCGGTAAAAGTTCAGAATTTACGAAGGGAGCTAAAGTAAGAATGTTCCTAAACCGTAAATTGGCACCCTAACCAGAAGAGTGGGATGAGAAACGTGCAATCTGAGGCTTTCTGTTTGTTTCCAATGTTATTTGCCTAGTGAGGTCGAAATCTTAATTTTTTTGATTGGGCTCCGGAAAGAAGCCCATGGTTTTATCTCTCTAGACTGAAATAGTATATAGTAATTTATACACCTAGGAAATAAATGTAAAGAACGTCTAAAATCGCATGTAAATTAATAAATTAACGAAACGAATATACGATTTAAGGGTTTCTTCATTTACACCCTTGGTGCTTATACTAGAAGAGCGTGCTTTACGCATTATACGCGTCGTGTGTAAAAATAGGATACTAGTTAATAAGAGAAGTAAAAAAGAATGGACTCAGATCACATATAAATTAGCACCCTAGCCAAAGGCGAGAATGATTAACTTACGATTTGAGACTATCTTTTTTACTTTTTTTTTCGACCGGCTTCGAGAGAAAAGGTTACGGTTTCGTCTTATTAGACGGAAAAATAATTTTAAAATTAATGACAATTTGATAATTGATGAACTTTTTACGCCTCCCGGAAAGTCACTGGTTTATTTATATTACATTCTTCGATATAATATTAAATGAATGAAGGCTGTGGTTTTTGAAGCTCCCAAATTTAGTCTTTGTAGCTTTAGTAATAAGAGCTTGACAGACATTAGACTTGACTCTATATTATCGATTGATTTCAATACTTTTACGTGTTTTAAGTAAATCAACCTATTTAGAGGCACACGGTATACAGGCAATGATAATTCAGTAATCAAAAAAGGAGAATACGCACCGTTATAACATTTTTTGGGACGTTTAAAACCGTTTGTTTTATATCATTACAATATTCTAATTAAGAAGTAATAGAACGTAGATTATATATCCATAATTTTATCTAGTAACTATAGGACTTGGTCGGTAGACAGCGTGGCGTGCATACGTGCCTTCATCGATGAAAAAAAGGATTGAAGTTATAGTGGAGTTTGGTGGAAGAAAGAAAAGAGAAAAGGTGCAAATAGGAAAAGATAAGGTGGAAGAAGACGGACGAATAAAAAGTTTGGTGAAAAGGAACCCGGAGACGAAGAAAATAGAAAGTGAAAGGTGTATAAAAAAAGTGAGGTTAGGAGCACGTGTGGAACGCGCCGAAAAGCTGTAGTGTGACAAGGACAGAAAGAAAAATCAGAGAAAGCACAAAGAAAATGAGCTTGGAAGAAAGAAAGAATAGAGATCTAGAGGAGAAGAGAGGAAAGAAGCAGGAAGAGAATAATGAGAAGAGGAAACTGAGACAATCGACGCTGGACAGAACTTTTGAGAATAAGAAAAAAGTGAATTTTGAGAGGGACAAAAGAATGGACCTTGAGCAGTTGAAGAAAGTTCTGGATGACGAGGTAAAAGGGTTGAAAAATGAAAGACTGGAGTTGGAAAAGCTGAAAATAGAGATGAAACAGAAGGAGATAGAAACAGAAGAAAGGATAGCGAAAATAGAAAATAGACTGGAGGACATCGTGAATTGGATAGAAGAAAGAAGTAGAGGACTACCGACGGACGGAGAGGAAGGCAGCTACTACGAGAGAGGGCCAGAGGGCAGCACGACCACAAGAAGAAAAACATGGAACGAGACGGAGGACGGAAGATCGTGGGACGGAGCGAGCAACAAAAGCGGGAAAAGTATGTATAGCGCATGGAGTTTAGGGGACGGGGAAATAGGTAGAATTAGGAAAATGATAAGAGAAAAGGACAGAAAAGAGAGGGAGAGAAATATTGTAATAAAAGGGGAAAGGGTCGAGAGAGATAATCTGAGAGAATGGGTAGTAGAAATCATAGAGAATAGGCTAGGAGTGCGAGTCGTAGTAGAGGCAGTGTGGAGAGGAGGAAGCGTGATTATAGCTAAATTAGGGAGCGTAGAAGAGAAGAGACAGGTAATGGGGAGTAAAAGCAAGCTAGCAGGATCATAGATTTTCATTGAAAATGACCTATCTTATGCGGAGAGAAAAAGACAAGAGGAAATAACAAAATAGGTAAGAGGTAGAAAGGAAGAGGGTTGGAGCATAAAATTAGGAATAGGGAAAAATATTCGCAGATGGAAATGGATAAGGTGGGAGGATAAGGAGAGTCTTAAAGAAATAGAGACAAAGAAAAATAAAGAAAAAGAGAGTGTAGGAACAAAAAATAAAATAAATAGGAGGAAAGATAGGAATGTAGAGGAAGAAGAAAAAGGGGAACAGGAAGATAGTGGAGAGGCATTTAGGCAGTTTTTAGAGTAGATCAGAAATGGTATAGGAAAAGGGGAGGGGGGATAAACAGAAAGAAAGTAAGGAAAGGAACAAAAAAATCGGAGATAAGGAAAGTAAAAAAAACAAAGAAAACAAAGGAAAAAAAGATAATAAAGAAACTAAAGAAAACAAAGAAAATAAAGAAAATAGAGAAAATAAAGAAAATAACGAAAATAACGAAAATAACGAAAATAAAGAAAATAACGAAGCTAATGAAAATAACGAAAACGAAAATAAAGAGAATAAAGAAAACGAAAAAAATAAAAAAGGTAAAAAAAGTAAAAAATGGGAAAAAAGGATGACGAG